>JAGFNQ010006329.1:40884-59848 GCA_024364735.1 Boesenbergia rotunda | reverse complement strand
TGAGGCCTCCTTCACCTTTACCTCACTTACCGAAGCTTCTGACTCTGATGATGAAGTGGATGAGCTCTCATCTTCACTACTTGAGCTTCGTTCATCATCTGATGAATCTGAGTGGTCTTGTGCCATAAGAGCGAAGTGGGAGACTTGCTCTTCTTCTTCCTCTGAGGATGATGGATCATCCCATGTCGCCTTTAGGTTGGTGGCCCCCTTTTCCTTTCCCTTTGACTTCTTCTTGTCACTCTTCTTCTTCTCCTCCTTGTCATCTCTTTTCTTCAATTGGGGGCACTCGTTCTTCATGTGTCCCTCTTGGTAGTAGTTGTAGCATATGATGTCTTTGGTCTTACCCTTACCTTTGGACCCTTTCCTAGCATTGGACTTGTTAGACAAACTTTTAAAAGCTCTACGAAATTTTCTTACCATGAACGCCTCTTGATCGCTATCCAAGGAGGCGCTGGATTCCTCTGAATCTGATGAGGATGAGTAAGTCACCTTCTTCTTCTCCTTCCTCTTCTTCTTCTCCTTTTCTGCAACAAAGGCAATACCTTTCTCTTTGGTTGAGACATTGCTTGCTCGTGTAGCTCAAATTCACAGAAAAGGTCATCTAATTTAACAATTGACAAATCCCTTGATACCTTGTAAGCATCAACCATGGATGCCCACAAGGTGGTTCTCGGGAAGGCTTGTAGAACATACCTGACGATGTCCCGTTTCTCGATCTTCTCTCCAATCACATGGAGCTCATTGATCACTTCCTTTACCCTTCCATGTAGCTGGCTGACGGTTTCGTTGCTCCTCATGGATAGGAATTGTAGTTGGGCCACTAGCAAGTCCTTCTTGACTCTTCTGGACTCATTTGACCCCTCGTTCAATTCCACCAATTTGTCCCACAGTTCCTTGGCACTTTTGAACGGCCCCACCTTGTTCAGTAGCTCCTTCGAGAGCCCGCACTAGAGTGTGGTGGTGGCCTTGACATTGGATTGCGCCCTTTTCATCACCTCCTTTGACCAGGATCTCATCGGTGTTGGTTCTCCTCATTCATCGACGGGTGCCTTGAAGCCATCTGCAACACTAATCCAGTTCTGAATATCATTCATAAGGTAATATTGCATCCTACCTTTCCAATAAGCGAAGTCATTCCCGTCGAAGAAGGGTGGTTGTGCGGTGGAGTATCCCTCTTGAAATGCCATTAAATTTGCTCCGGTTGACGGTTAGTTCTTCCAAAATGCACCTGCTCTGATACCAACTGAAGGATCGTCTAGGCATGCTAGAGGGGGGGGGGTGAATAGCACTTTGCCGGATTGGATCTCTACAAATTTGTTAGTGCAGCGGAAATAATATGCAAAGAAAATCAAGACAATGTTAACAACAATATTTTTACTTGGTTTCCACCCAGATGGGTGACTAGTCCAAGGATCCACGTCGCGACCTCCACTTTCACTATCGAAAACTCTCCTTGAGGTGGAGAAACCTTTACAGTCTATCTTCCTCTTTACAGGATGAAGAAATATGAGAGAGGAAGTATGAAACAATCTTCAGACGAGCAGCACTTCGACACTGTACAGAACCGTACCGTGCTCATGCAAAAAGGTGCTCCTTTTATAGGTGAACAGGACAAACTCGCAGTCTGTCCAGCCCCGCACCAGTCGACTGCCCCAAGGGCAGTCGACTGGTCTAGCATTAATTGCTAGCCAACGACTAGTTTTTGGGGTATACCAGTCGATTGCCCGTGGGCAGTCGACTGGTCCGAGGCCGAATACTTTCTGTGGGTTTTGGCAGTCGACTGCCCTGCCTCTCAGCTCAGCTCCAACTACTCCGGACCTTCTCCTTCAGGTATGCCTTCAGGTCTGCTCCCTTGTCTTGCCTCTTGAAGTCCTCTTCCTCTGGCTATCGTCCCTCGGATGCGCACGCAAGCCTTCCCTTGGCTTGCCTCCATGCCACCCTTCACGTGCGCCCTTGAAGTCCACTTCCCGGCTTGCCCTTGGAGCTCTCCTCCCTCGGCTCTCGTCCCTCGGATATGTCCAACATGTGTGATTCTCCAAGTCCTGCAAACTCAATCATACACATCAAATACAACATACCACTCTAACCTTAAACATATTCAACCACACACATCAAAACCATGATCTTCCAATCATTTAAGGGCCGATTGCCTCAACAGTATCTTCCACGATTTCTATACATAAGGTACTCCTAATCAAGATATGAAGTTTAACTTACTTGGTGTGAGTCAGTTATGTGATGCGGGTTTTAAAGTTGAATTTCATGCTAGGAAGTGCATAATTAAACATAATAAATCAAATAATGTCATATTAGAAGGGTTTAGAGAGGTAAATTTATATTAACTTGATCTTGATTATGCTACTAACAATGTTGCTAAGTGTTTAATGTCTAAAGAAGAAGAAGGGTGGTTGTGGCACCGGAGGCATGGACATGTCAACATGAGAAACATTGTAAGAGTGGCTAAGGAAGAGTTGGTGAAGGGGCTACCAATGATCAAGTATGAGAAGACAAAATTGTGTGATGCATGCCACGAGGGTAAGCAATCAAAATCATTACACAAAGGTAAAACCCTAACAACTACTACTTTACCATTAGAGCTCTTGCATATAGATCTATTTGATTGCCATAGTACTCCCTCACTTGTAGGGAGTAAATATTGTCTAGTTATTGTAGATAATTTTTCTAGGTTTACTTGGGTCTTCTTCAAGAAACATAAGGACGATACTCTAGAACTCTTCATAGGATTTAGTAAAAGGGTAGAAAACGAAAAACATCTCAAAATTAATCGAATTAGAAGTGTCCACGGTGGGGAATTCCAAAATTCAAATTTCACACAATTTTGTGTCGAAAATGGATACAAGCATGAATTTTCATGTCCAAGGATTCCTCAACAAAATGGGATAGTTGAGAGGAGAAACCGAGCTCTACAAGAAGCTGCTAGAACTATGCTTAATGCATATTCCCTCCCTAGCTACTTTTGGGCGAAGCGGTTAACACCGCTTGTTATATTCAAAACCGGATTTTGGTACATAGGTTCCTAGGAAAAATACCTTTTGAATTATGGAATGGGAGAGTACCACAAGTCCATTACTTTAGGGTCTTTGGATGTAAAGTCTACATTCTAAATACCAAAGATGAACTAAGGAAGTTTGAGTCAAAAGCCGATGAAGGAATTCTAGTAGGGTACTCATTAACTAGTAGGGGTTATTGAGTTTACAACAAGAGGACAAAAGTGATTGAGGAGTCCTCAAATGTTAAATTTGATGAATCAACAAATACTTACCCTAAAAAAGCCTCAATTGATAAGGATATGGAAGAAGTCCAACCCCTTTCCCAAAGAATCCAAGACCTACATTTGGAGGGCAATGATCAAGGGGGAGTATGAAGTACCCTAGAGGATGAGGAAGAAGTAGTAAATGAACCCACAACCTCTAGGCCCTTGAAACATCACCAAGATCACCCTATTGACCAAATAGTGGGTGATGTAACTCAAGGAGTAAGGACTAGATCCTATTTTAGGGATCAAACTAGTCAAATAGCTCTAATCTCTCAATTAGAACCTAAGTCTATTGATGAAGCATTGGGAGATGTGGATTGAGTCTTAGCCATGCAAGAAGAGCTAAATCAATTTGAAAGGAGTGAGGTTTGAGAGTTAGTTCCTAGGCCCTATGATTGTACCATTGTAACCACAAGATGGGTCTTTAGGAACAAGCTAGATGACCAAGGCAAAATCACTAGGAACAAGGCTAGATTGGTAGCTAGGGGGTTTAACCAAGTTGAGGGATTAGACTATGATGAGACTTATGCCCCCGTAGCTAGATTAGAATCCATTAGAATTCTACTAGCCTATGCCGCTCACATGGGTTTCACACTTCACCAAATGGATATGAAGTCGGCATTCCTTAATGGGATCATTAAGGAAGAGGTTTATGTAGAACAACCCCCCGGGTTTGAGGACCCAAATTATCTAAGACACGTTTACAAATTAAGAAAAGCCTTATATGGGTTGAAACAAGCTCCCTGGGCTTGGTATGAAAGGCTTTCTTCATTTCTAGTGTCTAAGGGGTTTAGGAGAGGAACAATTGACCCTATATTATTCCTAAAATCTAAGGATAAGGACATATTTGTTGCCCAAGTGTATGTAGATGATATCATTTTTGGGTCAACAAACAATGACTTTCTACAAGAATTCATCAAATGTATGGAAGATGAATTTGAGATTAGTCTTATAGGAGAACTAACCTTCTTTTTAGGACTTCAAGTTAAGCAAACTAATGAAGGTACACATATTTTTCAAACCAAATATGCTAAGGAAATGTTAAAGAAATTTGGCTTAGAAAATGATAAGGTAGCATCTACCCCCATAGGAACCAATGTGAAAATGGATAGTGAACTTGAAGGGAAAATGGTAGACTCTAAGCAATATAGGAGCATGATTAGCAGCCTACTATACCTAACCACTAGTAGACCCGATATACTTTTTGTTTTAGGTATGTGTGCAAGGTACCAATCATGTGCCAAAGAGTCCCATTTGATTGTAGTCAAGAGGATCCTAAGGTATGCCAAAGGTGTTGGTGCAGACAGCACCCAAGTCGAACCTGTGTTTTGATAATGGCAAAAGGGTTCAAAAGTTAAGATATTATGTTTATCTAACATGCTACTCAAGTGTGCAGGAAAAGACCTAGCGAAGGACTGCTAGGCACCTGGCGAAGGACTGCCAGGAAATAAAGTCCTAGCGAAGGAGTGCTAGGCACCAGCGAAGGACTGCTTGGTACCGAAGACCTGGCGAAGGATTGCTAGACACCTAGCAAAGGGCTGCTAGGAGTCGAAGACCTAGCGAAGGAATGCTAGGCACCAGGCGAAGGACTGCCTGGAACTGAAGACCTGGCGAAGGACAGCTAGGCACCTGGCGAAGGACTGCTGGGCAAATGTCCAACCGGAGGAGCCGGTTGGCATCAGGTAAATTCTCCTGAGAGGAGTAGGTGAGGACGTGTTCCCCGTCGAGGGAACAGTAGGCGTCGGTTCGGCCTAGGGCTCCATTTTGGAGACCCAAAGTCAGAACCAAGACAATCAAGGCTGTATAACTAACTAACATACTTGCTTTATCATGTTTGGTACTAACCCTGGATGCATGATCGAAGGAACGAGTGTCTGCAGCTCAGAAAGCCTCAAAGGAGTGAGGCAGCAGCTGGGTTGGGCGCCCGGGAGGTCCCGGGCGCCCTAGATAAAAGCCAAACAAGAGTTGAGCAAGAGTACACTTCGGAAGCTTACTGGGCGGGGCACCACCATGCTCCCGAGCGCCCCCGTTCTCCCGGGCGCCCCGGGCTCAAGCCAATGAAGTGGATAAAACTTATCCAGCCGAGAAGCCAGCGAAACGAGTCAACCAGGGCGCCCCCAGCGTCCCGGGCGCCCCCACAGTCAACTCTCAGCCCTATTCGAGTGGGATAAGGGCTGACCGAGATATTCTCGGATCGGGTGACATGGGGGGGGGGGCGCCCCCAACATTCAGGCCGCCCCGGGAGGCTATAAAAAGCCCCTCGACCCCAAGGCTTCGAAAAATAACTTCTTCCAATGCCAACACGCTCTTCTACGTACGCGCTCTGCTCCGGAAACCTCCCAACTCGAGATACAAGCGCCAACGACGTCCCTCTGCTCCGAGATACATTCCACACCGGACGTCGGTAACGAAGAGATGTCCTTTTAAGTTTACTGTACTACAATTGTTATACAATTCTTGTAAACCTTTTGCGCTCATATAGAATTGCCCGCAGTAAATGGTCAATGACCGTGGGCCTTGGAGTAGGAGCCGACCGCGACTCCGAACCAAGTAAAATCATGGTGTTTGTGTGTTGTTTAGTTTTAATTTTTCTGCTGCGTATTCTTTATTTTAATCCGAAACGACTTACGATATTCACCCCCCCTCTATCGTTTTCTCTCGATCCAACAAGTGGTATCAGAGCGGGGAAGCTCAAATTTGGTGCAACCACCAGTTTGAGAATTTTTCGGATTTTCTTCGAATTATTTCTATTCTTCTTTTTCGAATTTTTATCGTTAATCGAGACCGGTGTAACACCCCTCGATAATTATTTTTTCTTTATCCCGCACTGCTAATCGAAGATCAAGTCTTGGGACAAAGTTTTCCTTTCTTTTCTTTCTTTTTTAGATAAAATCCTTAATGGCCATGCAAGAAGGCTTCAGCACCGCAAGACCACCGCTCTTCAGTGGGGAGGACTTCTCCTACTGGAAGAGCAGAATGGAGGTCCACCTGAAAACTCAGGTGGACATGTGGATAATCATCCAGTCCGGACTGGAAATACCAAGGAACGCTGATGGAGTACAACAATCTTACACTGAATGGGACGCTGGACTCAAAAAGAAAATTGAAGCCGATGCCAAAGAGACCCAAACACTCCAATGCGGCCTAACAAAAGAGAAGCTGAACCGGGTGGGTCCATTCAACAGCGCCAAAGAACTCTGGGGTAAGCTGATCGAACTACACGAAGGAACCTCCGACACCCAAATCAGCAAGAGGGACCTTCTGCTGAACAAGCTATACACCATCAAGATGAACGAAGGCGAATCAGCAGCTCAGCTCCATGCCAGAATTTAGGAGCTGATGAACGGTCTACACACCATTGGTCACAAGGTAGAAAATCG
This sequence comes from Boesenbergia rotunda, assembly GCA_024364735.1. Taxonomy (NCBI): domain Eukaryota; kingdom Viridiplantae; phylum Streptophyta; class Magnoliopsida; order Zingiberales; family Zingiberaceae; genus Boesenbergia; species Boesenbergia rotunda. Next base: position 53,191 of record JAGFNQ010006329.1, on the reverse strand, counting down.
TGACCTAATAAGGTACGCCCTTAACGCTTTTCCAAGAAACACCTTGTGGGCATCTATGGTAGATGCTTACAAAGTTTCTAGAGATCTTTCCAAAATCAAGTTAGATGAACTTTTTTCTGAATTAGAATTGCATGAGCAGACTAACTGCAATCTGGCTGAGAAAGGTATTGCCTTTGTTGCAGGTAAAGCTGGAAAGACAACCAAGAAGAAGCCTCAACCTGCACCCGAGTCTGATTCAGATTCAGACTCAGAAGACAGTGAGGGAAATTGACCTAAGTGGGTTCGGCTAGCCCGAGACTACTACAAAGAGTTAAAAAACCAGACCAACAGAAGAAAAGCTAGCTGAAGAAGGGAAGAACCAGCTGAACCCTCAAATGAAAAGAACAAACCCAACGTGACCTGTTACGAGTGCAAGAAGAAGGGCCACTACAAGACTGAATGCCCTAACCTGAAGGAAACAAAGAAGACAAGAAAGAAGAAGGCACTTCAGGCAACATGGGACGAGTGCTCCTCCGAAGAAGAAGAAGAGGTCCCACAGTCGAACCTGCTCGCACTAACCGCCTCAGAAGAAATCGAGACCGAGTGAGAGTCGGAACTGGACGACGACAAACTTACATTCTCAGAGGATGGCGAAATAACTGTAAGTGGGTTTTCAAGAATTCAATTGTGTGAATTAATTTCTTATCTTTCTCGAGATTTGGCAAAAGCCAAAATCCGAGTCGAGTCTCTCAGATAGGATGTAAAACTCCTGAAAGAGAGAGCAGACTCTAAACCCTTAACTGAGAAGATTCAAGAAGGAACCTCTGCTCAAGTTGAAAAACATGAATCAGAGAACTCTTTCTTGAAAACTCAAGTTAAGGATCTTAGAGCTGCTTTAGAATGATTTACTTCTAGTTCCAAGGGTCTTGACATGATTCTTGGAAAACAGAAGTCGGTTCTAAATCGATCCGGACTAGGCTATAGAACCAAATCTAGACAAAGATCCTACTATGTTGTACTGAACCAGTCCAGACCTAAAGTTCAGGCATGGGTACCCAAACTGTGCCTGAACAAACAAACTGGATCAAATCAGTATTGGATCCCCAAGGACAAGATTCACATCTTGCCAAACCATTATCGTGACTTTAGTCCAGGGGGAGCCAAATTAAAAACAATATTTATTGTTAGATAAAATTCAATTTTTGTTTGCAAATTGTATGATTAATTGTTTATTTAATCCTACAATTTACCATGCTTAGACTTAGAAATGATTAGAATAAGGACTCAATTAATTAATTGAAATTTGAACAACATAATATTGGGTGGCTGTGAGATGATAGTACGTTAGGGAAGCCAATTCTAATAAGGTCAAGTATACTCTACTTGGTCTCTTTAGACTGGTGGAACTAGCCGAAGCTACTGATCCAAGACCCAAACTAGTTAGACCAGAATCTTTCAAAAAATAATTTTGAAAATGAAATATCATTAAAAGACTTTGTCAAGGAAAGGGTTGATGATCCAATAAGGCTATGGCCAAAGAAGGCCTAGTGCCTCGCCAAGACTTGGAAGCCAATTTTTGAAATTCAAATTCAAATTGTTCTTTGTAAAATTCGAATCTAACACAAATTTTCAGTTAATTGTAGATTCAAACATTTTTTTTCCAAAATCAACTGTTTTCAAAATTAATTCAATTTTTTTAAAAAAATAAATCATAATTTTTCAAAAATAATTCTATCTACCAAAACCTGTCTCACAAAACCTATAAGGCTCATGTGATTGATAACTCTAGATTGGATGAGATAGCTAGGTTTAATTTAACTAAATCTCATCTACTATTCTTTTTTTTTGTCAAGCACAAACACTAAACCTTGTAAGTTAGAACTGGTCAAATTAGACAAAACCAGTCAAACTTGGTCAAACAGGTCAAACTTGGTCAAACAGGTCAAACTTGGTCAAAAGCAGTCAAACAAGCCAATCTAGTCTAGCCCAGGCGCCCGTGAAGCCTCGGGCGCCCCCACCCTTCCTTTTTAGCTCCTTCAAGATAAAAAGCTGCAAAAGCAGCTATTGAGGGCGCCCAGACCCTTGTAGGCGCCCCGAGGCTCACCAAATGGCCGAAAGTCTGCCACACCACGCTGACCAGGGTGCCCGGGTCCTCACGGGCGCCCCCTAGGCATGGTCAAAAGAAGAAAGCTGCCAAAAGGCAGCTGCAGCCCTGCGGGGGGTGCCCTCGCCCTCCCGGGGGCCCTGCTACACTGGGGCGCCCTCTGCCTCCAGGGCGCCTGGGAATGGCCTATAAAAGGGCTCTATGCCCCCATTCTTCTATTCACACTCAAAATTCCTCTACTCTCCGAATCCCTTCCTTCCAAGTGTCCTTGCAACCTTCTCAAGCTCTCATCCTCGACAATGCCACCCCGAGCTGCCACCCGGTATAATTTTTTTTTGCATTCAAAATTAGTTTTTCTTAAAAATTTCTTCCTTTAAATGCATGTTTCTTATCTTAGAAAACGCCGAGCAAACCAAGCAAACCCCGGTACCGAACCTAGTCCTGATCCTAGGCTCCCAACTTTAGAACTTTGTAATAAGTTTGCTCGAATGACATACAAGCCTATAAAAACAAGCTACTTAAATAGACAATTCTTCACCCAATCGTGTCGCTTGGCAATGAATGTTATAAACTTTTACCAACTTGATAACCTTGTATTATACACACATCCCATTAACACATCTCTATGTGTAGAGTTCTATAACAACATAATTAGACAAGATGGTCTTGTATTCGTCACCACCGTTCAAGGGATACCCTTGACAATCACACCTTCACTACTCAACCGATTTCTTGGACTACGACTCTCACAATCCACCTTTTGCTGTTACCCCCTTAGGGAGCCTCCCTTTGATGCTCCCTACTCTCACATTACCCTAGATACTCTACACTCCTACTTCTATAGGCATGTTAGGAACCCCCTGGCTAGACAATTTCAGTCTGTTGACCTTCAGGTCCAGGACTACGCTCTATATAGAGTTCTAGTCCGATGCATTTTGCCTTTATCCACTAGAGATGTCGCTACCATGCGACCATTTCACACCTTCCTCCTATACGCATTGATTCATCAGCTTGATATCGACATTGGACTCCACATGTTCCATGTGACCTTACATGTGTCCAGTGTTACCACGTAGGGGCGGGTACGTACTCCCTATTGCCACATCATCACTTCCATTCTTCATTATCACGGTCGTAACATCACCGAGGGAGAGACGTCCGCATTGACTGACTTCTATGAAATAGGTTATAGGAACTTCTCCCTAGCTGGTATAGAGGTCTCGGGTATCGGGGTTTTGTCCTGGAGACGTCAGAGAGTCGTACCCCAGATCGACTCGGATGAGGAGGTTGAAGTCGATGTCGCAGATCTGGTAGCCGAGGTCCGTGAGCACATAGACGAGCCACCACCGCTGACCATCGACCAGCGCCTCACTCAGATGCAGACGGATCTCCATAGCCTCCGAGAGGAGGTCGAGGCTTACCACTTCGAGCAGATGGACGCTCGAAGAGCCGATCGAGAAGTAGATGACACTCGATACACAGAGATGATGTCACTTCTCAGAGCGTGGCAGCCTAGCTCTTCTGATCATCCTGGTCCATCCTCCTAGATTTGATTGGCATTGTACTAGTGATTACCTGACTGCCCCTACTCAGTAGGGTTGACTCATGCTTGACTATATTTGACTTGTATGATTGTGCTGGTTCTCTCTTTTACCAGCTAACTTATTGAGTTAGACTAGTTACATTTCTTGATTATCTGATCTTTATTAGGATTATGCTTGGTAGAATAGGGTTACTCTACTTTTGGTTTTATTTGGTTTGAAAAATCAGTTTCTAAAATAATTTTTAAAAAATGCTTTACTTGATTTCCAAATCAGCCTTTAATTAATTTGAAAATCTTTTTAGCCTTTCTTTTTAATAATTTTTTCGACTTAGTTTTTTTTTGGAAAAACTATCCCCTTCAAATCTAGGGTCTTTTTCGCAAATGGACTTAGCCTAGGCCCTAACCCTAGAAATGCATGCACCTATAGATCTAGAAGCCAGCATCTCACAAGCACCTAAGTGTACTTTTGATTGATAACCTAGAATGGGTTGAGATGCTTAGGTCTTTGCCTTAATTCAAGATGCTTTAAGTCAGTGCATCTGCAGTAATTGGGGCACTAAATCAACTTAAACAGTAATCAAGTTAAGTGTCAAGTTTAGAAAATCTAACTTGAACAGAACACTTAACTCGACTAACCCTAGCAAAAATTACTATTTATAACAGTTAGTAAGTAGCTAATTGGGTTAGACAAGACCCTAAAAGAGATAATTGAAATTGGTTTGGTCTTGAATTGGTTCAGTACAACACATTATGCAATTTATTTTTTTTTGCTATATCGCTTTGTTTTTTGATATATGACAAAGGGGGAGAGATAAGAAAGAAGAGAAGCTTTAAAAAATTTTTCAAAAATTCAAAATTTCAAAACTGTATCCTTTCTTCAAAAAGTACTTAATCTATTTGCTTTCAAAAGTACTAAGTTTTTCTTCAAAGTTTCTCTAAGTTAAGCTGCTTTAAAAATCTTTTTTAAGTACTTAAACTCAAGCTGCTTCGAAAATCTTTTTAAGTACTTAAACTTAAGCTGTTTCAAAAATCTTTTTAAGTACTTAAACTTAAGCCGCTTTAAAAATCTTTTTAAGTACTTAAACATAAGCTGTTTTTCAAAAAGTTTTTCTAAGTACTTAAACTTAAGCTATTTTTTAAAAAGTTTTTCAAAAAGTTTTTTAAAAATCTTGGTGTTTGTGTGTTGTTTAGTTTTAATTTTTCCGCTGCGTATTCTTTATTTTAATCCAAAACGACTTACGATATTCACCCCCTCTATCGTTTTCTCTCGATCCAACAAAAGGTATCCTCAATGTCGAACTTTGGTATCCTAGAACTCCTAGTGTTGATCTAATTGGATACACCGACTCGGACTATGCGGGTTGTAAGCTAGATAGGAAGAGCACTAGTGGAGGGTGTCAATTCCTTAGGTCTTCCTTAGTTAGTTGGAGTAGTAGGAAATAACCATGCGTTTCCCTATCAACAACAGAGGCGGAATATGTGGCAATGGGTGGGTGTGTTTCCCAACTCTTTTGGATCATGCACACTTTAGAAGATTATGAGTTACATTATACCAAGGACAAAGTCTTGTGTGATAATGTAAGTACAATCAACTTGACCAAAAATCCGGTTCACCACTCTAGAACAAAACACATTGAAGTGAAATATCACATCATTAGAGACTATGTGGCAAGGGGAGACATAGAACTACACTATGTTGAATCAAAGTCGAACCTAGCCGACATCTTTACCAAGCCTCTTCCCGAATCGGAGTTTACATCCTTAAGAAGAGGCCTTGGAATGTGTTTTGTAGAAGTGTAGGATGAACTTTGGGAAATTAGATTGGAAAAAGGGGTGCTTGATCCATTGGGGTGATACATTTGGTTCACTTGTGCTTGTGGCACATTGTTGAATCATTAAAAGTATCATAATATAAAAAACTAGACCAAATATGGGGAAGGCAAGTGTTTAATCAATAGACACTTTGCTCAAAGATCATAGTTGGACATTTTAAACCTTTGAATATCATTTTATACTTTATATGCTTTGCCATGCTTTTGAAAGTTATATGATTGCAAAATTAGATTGTAAGTTTGATACAAAACTTAGTGGTTTTCAAGGATTTTGGGTTTTTATCAAAAGCCATGCATGTTTGAAATTTTATATGGACTAATATTTTTTCTTGATAGAGTATATCATTTCAAACATGTTTGCAAAATTTTATAATTTTTTGGAATTTTCTTGATTTTTCTGGACATTTCTGAAATTCGACAGAAAAGTTGAAAATTGACACTGATAGCGTATCAGTCGACTGCCCCATGGGCAGTCGACTGGCACGCCTGGTTTCAGCTTCTGTGAGAATTTTCAGAAATGCAATTTTCTCTCATTTGATGCCATAGGGCTGGGTTGCTTGTGGCAATCATTTTGATGATGTCAAAGGGGGAGAATGGGTGGTTTAAGTTAGAATTTTAACTTGGAATGGATGGTTTAATGTTTTCTTTCTCACTTAGGCCTTGAATGATTAAAAATGAGAGAAGACATGGATTAAAGGGGAGGTTACCTCTTAAGTTTTGATATGTCTTACATTTTTAAGGTTGTTCAGTGTTAAGTGGAAACTTAACTTGGATCATGAGTAGAATTGAAAATGAAAAAGACATAGATTAAAGGGGAGGTTACCTCTTAGGGTTACTATGTCTTATGTTTTTCAATTGCTTTCCTTTGCTATTGATATTGTTGGTTGTTATTTATCTCTAAACTTAAACATATTGCCACACATCAAAAAGGGGGAGATTGTTGAGGCAATCGACCCTTAAATGATTGGAAGATTATAGTTTTGATGTGTGTGGGTGAATATGTTTAAGGTTAGAGTGTTATGTTATGTTTGATGTGTGTGATTGAGTTTGCAGGACTTGGAGGATCACACATGGTGAACAAATCCGAGGGACGAGAGTCGAGGGAGGAGGACTCCAAGGGCAAGCCGGGAAGTGGACTTCAAGGGCACACGTGAAGGGTGGCATGGAGGCAAGCCAAAGGAAGGCTTGTGTGCGCATCCGAGGGACAAGAGGCAGAGGAAGATGACTTCAAGGGGCGAGCCAAGGGAGTGGACTTGAAGGTACACGTGAAGGAGAATGTTTAGAGTGGCTGAAACTAAGCTGAGAGGCAGGGCAGTCGACTGGCAAGAGGGCAGTCGACTGGTATACCCCGAAAACTAGCCGTTGGCTAGCAATTAATGACTAGGCCAGTCGACTGCCCCGGGGCAGTCGAATGGTGCGGGGCTAGACAGACTGCAAGTTTGTCTTGTTCTCTTATAAAAGGAGGACCATTTTGCACGTGGGCGGTACGGTTTCGTACGACAACGAAGTGCTACTCGTCTGAAAAGTGTTCTCTACTTCCTCTCTCTTATTCTACTACATTCTGTAAAGAGGAAGATCACCACTGTAAAGGGTTCTCCACCTGAAGAAGATTTTTGATAGTGAAAGTGGTGTATGGCGCGGATCCTTGGATTAGTCACCCATCTGGGTGGATACCAAGTAAACGTTTGGTTGTTAGCATTGTTTATATTTTCTTTGCATATTATTGTTTCCGTTGCGCTAACGACTTTGTAGAGAAACGACCAAAAAAGTGCTATTCTCCCCCCCCCCCCCTCTAGCACGCCAAGCGATCCATCACATCTATCAACATGGGGTGTTGATAGTAGGTGCTCCAAACACATGACCATGATGGGAAAATTCCTATGAAATTCTATGATCCCCATTGTTTTGGTTTTTGTAATGATATAAGTCCTTGGCCAGTAATTTTTGATCATGGATAGTACACTTAAGGATTGAATGAAGATTCTATGATGTTGCTTCCCTAACATTATCTAGCGTTTTTCTTTGCTATGTATGCCATGTTTAATCTTCAGTTTACTTGGAAAGAGAGTAGGCGTAATTTTTTGAGTTTAGGACTTAATTGAGGATTAAACTCTGATAATAAACTTGTCACTAAGTTGTTAAATCTATAAGGACTTTTGATTCTTGTTAAGGAATCAATTCTAGTCGAGGAAACACATCCGGGATCAATGAACTTCCATCTGAACTTATCCGATATCGAGAGGAAGTCTAAAACTGAAGTCTCTAATCGTATCAGAAAATTTTTGATATTCGGATCGGTCCACAGACCAATCAGAGTTGGGCTGATCGGTCCATAGACCGATCAGTGAGCTCACAGAGGTATATTCGGATCTGTGCGGTCCTTGATCGATCAACAGACCGATCAAGGACCTTCCTGATCGGTCACTGGACCGATCAGGAGTTGGCTTGATTGGTCACAAAGACCGATCACAGAATTCTTCGACAACCCACAGAAATCTTTCTGTCTTGATTTGATCGGTCCACAGACCGACCTGGCCACGCTTCTGATCGGTCCACCGACCGATCAGAAGGGTCTCAAAAATTCGCGCAAACTCTCTGTTCGCTCCCTGATCGATCGGCAGACTGATCAGGGGCTTCCCTGATCGGTCACCCAACCGATCAAGACCCAGCCAGACCGATCAGGAGGTTCCCTGATCGGTCTGGGCATTCCTAGATCGAACGGTGGATCGTTTCGATTGCATTAATTTTGGTTGGTGATCGGTCCACCAACCCGTTTAATCACGTCTCCACTTCCTCTTCAACCCTAGCCGACTCCCATTGTTCCTCTTCTACCTGCGAGAATCATCTTGAGAGCCTGCTGTTGAGTTTCTCCAAGCTTCTTCTTCTTGCGCTTCTTCTTCCTGGGCTTCGGTGAGGGCTCAGCAAGTTCTTCTATCGGCGAGATTTGCTCCATTCCCAGCTTGTGTGAGTGAGTTCTCACCCGACTTGCGAGATCTTGGTGAGACTGCGAGCCGAGTTCTTTGTGCATCCTCTGGAATTTCTCTGGAGGTCAAGATCTTGAAGCCAATGGTATACAACTCAGCTGAAGTTCTAATTTTTTCTTGTGCAAGGACCTCTCCTCTACAAGTTGCTGTCAAGACTTCTCACAATCTACCAACTGAATGGCACCAAAGTGAGCTTGTTCATCATACTTGTGAATCTTCCTCTTGTATGTTTGTTTTATAACTTCTGTGTTTGGTGCTAATTATGTTGGTTTTCTTTGTGATTGTTTGTCGTGGCCTTCCCGTGACCTAAATCTCACAAATCAAACTTTATTTTCATTTGATCAAACCTCACTGATAAACCCTGTGATTCTATCATGATCAAATTTGTGTGTGCCATGATTATCAACTTATGTCATGATCTTACCCTGAATTGATCAACTTACTTGTCATGATCTTAATCTCGATTCATCATTTTAAACTTGTACCGTGACTTACCAATGTTCAACTTACCTCAATCCAATTTGTTGCCATTAACCTTTTATCGAATGTTTAGAAAATCTACCAAGGGCAAAGAACCTGAGGGAACCTCCAAGGGAAAAGGTTCACCATCATCTAGACTCTCCCAAAGACCTCAACCCTCTGGTAGTTCTAGATTTGTGAGTTCCTATTTCGAACAAAAGTTCCTCAACACTACATTTAAGCCTCTCCCTTGTCGTAACGTAGATAGATCTTTTGTCTACGAATACTGTCCCACGATCAAACAAATCATTGAATTCTATAATATGGAGTCTTTTCTTTTTGTGGAATGCGAGATCAATGTTGACTTGGTCTTCGAATTCTATAATAACCTTTATTCCACTGCTGGCATTCATACGTACACTACCCGGGTGGCCAAGAAAGACCTAGATTTTAATTACTCTACTTTCTCAGAGTATCTGGGCTTTCGGCGTTCACCGAATTACTTTTCCATGTTTCCTACCCTTCCAGCCAGTTTACCTGTTCCATTCTTAGATGTCACTCCAAATTCCATATACGAGTACTTTTTCGGCCACCCCAGGCCGGATGGACTCGATGAGCTTGACAGTGACTTCCCTACGTTTGTTGCACTTAGATTGTCTCCTGTAGATTATATTCTTTTCACGATCATCACCCAATGCATTCTGCCCATAACTTCCAAACCTCTTTCTGAGATCCGCCCATTCCACTGTCTGATGCTCTATGGGATGCATCAACAGTTAGATTTTGATATCATGGTGAGTATCTTTGAGTCTATCGTCTCCTACAGAGAGCCCAACCATCGCACTGTCTACATGCCTTTTGGGCACATCATTACTGACTGGCTTTAGACAGTCGGTATAGATGTGTCCAAGGGCAAGACAGTGCCCATGGTTCGGCAGGATTGCCGGCTTGGCAGACGCGCGTTTGCCAAGCCCGACATCATTGTTGGACCTCAGGACCAGGGCCTTCGATGGAAGGATGGGCGGGGTCTAGGAGAGCTACCTCGGGGCGCACACGCACAAGTACCAACCGCACCAGCTGGACATCAGGAGGCGCCCGTCGCTACAGCTGACTACGAGTATGAGTCGGATCATGACCTCTGGGGGCAGATCGCCCAGCTCAAGCAGACTATGGACCATAGACTACATTTGATAGAGCTCGGGCAGCAGGATTTTCAGTTAGAGATCCGGTCCGAGATTTCTGGGATGCGTACCAATCAGGAGGCGTATCAGTATGCGATGCACACCCAGTAGCAAGCATGGTTCGACGAGTGGCGTGCGCAGGCAGTTGGTCATTGATAAGTGCTATTTTATTGATTATTTCAGATGTTAAAATCCATGTTTGACCCACATTTTACATGCGTAACATTGAATTTACCCTCGGTTCCATAGATTAGTTCTATTTTGGGATTTATTGCAAATCTTTATACATTTGAAATATTTTTGAACTTAATTGTCGATCTATTTTTGTAGGCATGAAAGGATCATGGACCGAGGTCAAGAATGGTCAGGATCAGGCTCAGATCAAGGCGATCAAGCTCTGGAGAACTGTGAGCCATCGATTCAGAAGTTAAGCAGATCTCGATCATCCAGGGCAAATCAGATGGATCCAAGCTGAGGAAAGGTAGATCTGATCATTATAATGAGATTTTGAGGTTTAGGGGCAAATTGGAGAAGATCCAGCTGTTGGATCAAGACAAGGGGATTTAGACCATCCATTTGAGAAAAAGAGAAGATCTGGACCATCCGCCACTAATCTAGTGAATCCGAGCTAGGGTTAGGGTTAATCAAGCACTCTGATCAAGATCTGAAGGTTTCATCCAAATCAGAGAAGATCTAGCCGTCGGATCAAGATCAGAGGGATCTAGAGCGTCCTTTCAAAGATCTGGTTAATCTGAGCCATCGGTTGTAAATCTGGAGGATCCGAGCTACCACGAGGCAGATTCTGACCCTTGATCAACATCTGGAAAGTTTGGGTCAGATCGGATGAAGATCAGCCGTTGGATTGAGTTAAAGAAATCTGGGCCGTCCATTGCTAAGTATTTAATCAAAAATCATCCACACTTCTTCCTCGTCGCGTCTTCGCCGCAACAGTGTTTCTTCATCATGTTCTTTGTTTTTTTGCTTGCAATTTCCTTAGTTTGAAGGCGTGACCACCTCAACTTCAACCTTGGATCAAGATTTGGATCATTGGAGGAAGCTTCTGTGGAGAATTCAGCTCGAATTTGCGTCGGACAGAGCTGTCTGAGGGTTTCAGTTGTTCTGCGATCCAATCACTTGTTTCTCATCCGGGAGCCATTTCCGATCATCTGAGCCGTCTGTAGGGGTCCTCAGGTGAGCTCAGAGCGTCCTCAAATCATCATCGCAATCCCATCCATTAAGATCGAGGAGATTGGATTGGATTTTCCAGCTGAGCGTAGTTTGAGCAGAATCGATCGATTGAAGCTGTTTTCCAGCGATTTGCGGAGTTGAAGGGGTTCTTGGCTTGCCCTTGTGTGACGAGCAAGGAGGTTTTGAGCTGGGGAAGGGTTGAGGATTAGTTTTAATTAGGGAATTTTCAGTTCTTTAACTGCAACTTCATTTCCGCAATCTGTCCTGTTTCTGAAATTTCTGTATCAGCTGTAGTTGAATGCTCCGAGTTGTTTTATGCTCTAATTAGAGTTAATTTCTGCACTTGTAGTAGTTAGATTGCTTGTTAGTGAACTCTTAGATTTAATTTCAGTTTGTTTAAGCTTTAGAGCTTGCGTATCAGCTTTTACCTGTTTTCTGCATTGCGTATCAGTCGTTTCTGCAAATTTCAGATTAGAAGTTTAGTTGTCTGATGTGTTTTAGCTGTAATTTGTCTCAATTCGGCATTTTCATTAGTTAGAATACTTGTTAGTGATTAGTTGCACTTTATTTCAGCTTGTTCCACACTTCAATTCTTGTGTATCAAGTGTTCAGCTTGCGTATCAAGTGTTCTTGGTTAGCAGTTTCAGTTTCAGTGTTGTTTTCAATGTTCTAGTCTTCATTTCTGAATTCGTATCAAGTGGATTTAGCTCTGATGAATCTTAAGTGAACTTTAGCTTAGAGCAATCGATTTCCGTTGCTTGTTTGGTTTAGTATTCAATTCAGTTCTGAAATTTCGCATCTCACTCCTACATTTCTGCACACAATATCAGTTTGCTTGCATTTCATAGCTGCCCTTGATTTGTTTTGATTGATCAGTGATTGTTCTCGAATTCCTTCAGACCTGCATGTTAATTCTGAATTGTTTGTGACGGTTTTGGGCACTTAGCATTAGTTCTTTTGGCATATCAGATTTTCTATTCTTTGTATCAAGTTAAGTTCAATTTCGGCACTTAGTGTCAAGGGCAGCTTAGGCACTA
>JAGFNQ010006329.1:0-40585 GCA_024364735.1 Boesenbergia rotunda | reverse complement strand
TAACTTTTACTGTGATTTGTTTTGGTTTTATGACCAGGTCTACAGGTGGTGAACTTGAAGAATTTGACCCTGAAATTGAGAGGACTTTCAGTGCAAGGAGGAACCAAGGCATACTTTCAGAGACTACTGATATTCCTCCTCTTCAGACTATTCTCACTCATTCAGGCAGTATCATGGCAGACCACCAGAAGACTATGAAGGAACTCGCAGCACCAGATGCTACATTTCAGTATTCTAGCATTGCTTACCCAGAGTTGGCTGGAGATTTTGAGCTTAGATCTGGACTCATCCATTTGCTGCCCAAGTTTCAAGGATTATCTGGAGAAGATCCAAATAGACACCTGCATGAGTTTCACGTTGTATGCTCCACTATGAAGCCTCAAGGCATTTCAGAAGAAGATTTTAAGCTGAGAGCTTTTTCCTTCACACTGACAGGAGCAGCAAAAGATTAGTTTTACTACTTACCCACTGGGCACGTGTCTAGTTGGATTTCTATGAAGAAAACATTTTTGGAAAAATATTTCCCAGCCTCCAGAACAGCAATAATTAGAAAAAGCATTTGTGGCATTCAGCAAGTGGTGGGTGAGACGCTTTATGACAACTGGGAGAGATTCAACAAATTATGTTCAAGTTGCCCACAGCACCAGATCAGCGAGCAGCTTCTGATTCATTACTTTTATGAGGGATTGTTGCAGATGGACAGGATTATGATAGATGCTGCAGCTGGAGGAGCCCTAGTGAACAAAACGCCAAATCAAGCTAGGGAACTCATTTCAAACATGGCTGAGAATTCACAACAGTTTGGGAGCAGAGCATTGACCATGAGAGGAGTTAATGAAGTCCAGATGGTTTCGAATGAACAGAAAGAAATGAAGAATGCAATGGTGGAGCTCACATCAGTGATGAAGCAATTGTCTGTTAATAATGCAATTCAAAGTTCAAATCTTTCAGCAACTCCACAAGCTAATCAAGTGATAGGGGTATGCAGTATTTGCTCTAGTCAAGAGCACAACTCAGATTCATGTCCCACCCTCCAACAAGACGAGACAGTAGCAGCATTGGTTAGGGGACAGTTTCAAGCCAGAAACAACCCTTTCTCCTCTACTTATAACCCCGGTTGGAGGGATCATCCAAATCTGAGGTATGGAAACTTGTTTTACCAACAAAACCCTCAGCAACAACAATTCCAGCAAACATCACAGCAGCACCAACAACCACAGCAAAATCAGCAAGTGTTTCAGCCTTCGAACCAGAATTTTCAGCCTACATTTCAGCCAAATTTCCAGCAAACTCAGCAGCAGTTTCAGCCCACATTTCAGCAATTCCAACCTCAATTCCAGCCATATCAGCAAGGGCAGCAAGGTTTTCAATCATTTCAAACTTTCCAACCTCAAAACCAGCACAATTTCCAGCCCTCACAACCCTACAATCCAAGTTTCCAGCCTATGCAAGTTCAGTTCTCACCACAGAATTTTCCACTTCAGAACTAGGCTTTTCAGGGCTACAACTCTCAGCAAGATTTCCAAGCATGTCAACCCTCTTATCAGCCCTGTCAACAGCAAATTCCACCATCCTATCAGCCCCAGCAGCCCTATGTTCAACAATTTCAGCCTACTACTTCATCCTTTCAAAGTCAGTTAAGGCAATATGCTAACCAAGGAGGCTATGGAAGCTCAAGTGGAGGAAATGCGCAGCAACAACAAATAATGGAGATGCTACAACAAGTTTTACAACAACAACAACAAAACCTTGAGAGGCAAATGGGACAATTAGCTAGTGGGATTAATCAAAGTCAAGCTCAAGGTTCAAGTCAACTACCTTCCCAAACTGTTCCTAATCCGAAAGGAAACGTTAGCGCTATTACTTTGAGGAGTGGGAAGGTTACATCATCTCAAAATGGTCCAAGAGCTGGAATTTCTGAAAATAAGGCAGCACCTCCATTTCCAGCTCAAATCAGCCCTGAAACGACTTCAAAATCAGTTGGTTCCACCCCTAGTCCGTGCCCAACTCCTTCCTCAAGTAATCCTGCAATTTTGGTGGAAAACGGAGGAGAAATCAGTGTCGAGACAGATTTTACAGCAGCTACTTCGCATGGGACAGCAACCCAGAAATCAGCCCCTCCACTTCCGGCCAAAGAAGATGAATTGAGGGTTCCCTTACCCTTTCCACAGCGGAAAACACAAGCCAAAAGACAAGTGGAGGAGGAGAAGGCTAAGGAATACAATGAGCTAGTGGAACTTTTCAGTAAAGTAGAGATCAATGTACCTTTGTTGACCATGATTAAATAGATTCCTAAGTATGCCAAGTTTTTGAAAGATCTTTGTGTTCACAAGAAGAAACTTAAGGAAAATGAGTTAGTCAGCTTTGGGAAAAATATTTCAGCACTTATACATGTCATACCTCAGAAGTGTGAAGACCCTGGAGTGTTTACTGTATCTTGTGAGATAGGGAGCACCACATTCCATGATGCCATGTTAGATTTAGGAGCTTCCATTAATGTGATGCCCAGGTCAGTCTTCTAGATGCTTGGCATAGGCCCTTTACAGCCCACTGGTGTGGTGATACAGCTAGCAGACAGGAGCCAGACCCACCCAGCTGGTATGATTGAAGATGTTTTGGTGAAGGTAAAGGAACTAATATTTCCTGCAGATTTTTATATCTTGGATATGGAGGGAGATTATCTTGCACACCGTTCTCCACTTATTTTAGGAAGACCTTTTCTGAAGACTGCTAGAACCAAGATAGATGTATATGTTGGTACACTTTCCATGGAGATTGGAGACACGATGGTTCAGTTTAGCCTTTTTGATGCTATGAAGATCCGAGAGAGGATCACTCCATTATGAGCATGGATATTCTTGAGGAGCTGGAGGATACAGAGTTAGAGGCTGAGGGATTTTTGTCTAATTTTTCGGGAGGAGATATTTATTCAGAGGAGGCTGAGAGAGTATTTACTGCTGAGACTGAGGATTTTTCAGAAGACATTTCAGATGCATTTCCAGCTATTGAGGATTTTCTAGGTGTAGGGGATTGCACAGAGCCCCAAGGATCACCTATTTCTCTTGAGATTCATAGTGTAGGGGATTGCACAGAGCCCCAAGGATCACCTATTTCTACTGAGGAAGACCAGAGTGAACTGAAGTCACTACCAGGCCATTTGAAGTATGCATATCTAGGAGAGGAGCAGACTTTTCCCGTGATTATTGCACAGCATTTGGAGTCAGAACAAGAAGAAAAATTATTGCAAGTCCTGAGACATTACAAGAAGGCAATTGGGTGGACTCTATCAGATATACTAGGTATTAGCCCAGCTATCTGTATGCACAGGATATTTTTGGAAGACAATGTCAAACCTGTGTGGCAACCACAAAGGAGACTCAATCCACTTATTTTGGTTGTTGTAAAGAAAGAGATGACTCGACTTCTTTAGGCAGGTATCATTTACACTATTTCTGACAGTCAGTGGGTTAGTCCTATTCACGTGGTGCCCAAGAAATCTGGAGTGACCGTGGTGGCAGATGAAAGCAATGAACTAGTGCCCACCAGAGTTAAGAATTCCTGGAGAGTCTGCATTGATTACAGGAAGCTCAACAAGGTCACAAGGAAAGATCACTTCCCTTTACCCTTTATTGATCAGATGCTTGAGAGACTGGCAGGGAAGTCGCATTATTGTTTCTTGGATGGATTTTCAGACTACTTTCAGATTTGCATAGATCCAGAGGACTAGGAGAAGACTACCTTCACTTGCCCCTTTGGCACTTTTGCCTACAGACGTATGCCCTTCGGACTCTGCAACGCACCCGGTACATTTCAGAGATGCATGGTAAGTATATTTGGTGAGTTGCTAGAGGACTGTATGGAGATATTCATGGATGATTTTTCAGTTTATGGCACGTCTTTTGATTCATGCTTAGATAATTTGTCTAGGGTTTTACATCGTTGCATTGAAACTAACCTTGTTCTTAATTTTGAGAAATGCCACTTTATGGTAGAGCATGGGATTGTACTTGGACACATAGTCTCTCGGAAAGGTATAGAGGTAGATCCTGCAAAAATTAGTGTTATTTCTTCTTTATCTTACCCCGTATGCGTACGTGATGTTCGTGCTTTTCTTGGACATGCAGGTTTCTACCGCAGATTTATTAGAGACTTCAGCTTAATTGCTCGACCCTTGACACGACTTTTGCAGAAAGATGTTGAGTTTCATTTTGATGATAAATGCAAAGAAGCTTTTCACAGACTCAGGGAGGCTCTTACCTCAGCTCCTATCATTAAATCACCTGATTGGAATTTGCCATTTGAATTAATGTGTGATGCCTCTAATTTTGCAGTGGGAGCTGTTCTAGCACAAAGGGTTGATGGAGCACCTCATGTCATTTGCTACGCCTCCAAAACCCTAGATGCCGCCCAAGCCAACTACACCACCACTGAAAAGGAGCTTCTTGCCATTGTTTTTTACTTTGGATAGATTCAGATCTTACTTATTGTGCTCACATGTTATTATTTTTTCTGATCATGCAGCTCTGAAATACTTGTTGAAAAAGCCTGATGTTAAACCTAGACTGATCAGATGGATGCTCCTACTCCAAGAATTCGACCTTGAAATCCGAGACAGAAGTGGAAAAGAGAACCTAGTTGCAGATCATTTGAGCAGACTTGAAGGAGATGGATCTCCTACCACCATTGACGATGATTTCAGAGATGAGCACTTGATTGCAGTGCATGGTGAGACACCGTGGTATGCAGACCTAGTTAATTTTCTAGTTGCACATGTATTTCCCACTCAATTTTCTAAGGCTCAAAAAGATAAACTCAAAAGTGATGCAAAGTTTTATGTGTGGGATGACCCTTATTTATGGAAATTTTGTAATGACCAAATAATTAGGAGTTGCGTACCAGATCATGAGTTTTCTTCTGTACTTACATTTTTCCATTCATCAGCTTGTGGGGGGCATTTTGGACCCCAGAGAACTGCTAGGAAAGTGCTAGAGTGTGGATTATACTGACCCACCCTTTTTCATGATTCATATGTCTTTTATAAAAATTGTGATAGATGTCAGCGAACTGGGAACATAGGAGCTAGACATGAGATGCCCCAACATGCTATACTTTATTGTGAGATTTTTGATGTTTGGGGGATAGATTTTATGGGACCTTTTCCTGCATCTTATGGTTATCTGTATATTTTACTTGCTGTGGATTATGTTTCAAAATGGGTGGAGGCCATTCCCTCCAAGACTGATGATTCTTCTGTTGTTTGTAGTTTTGTTAGGTCACACATTTTCTGCAGGTTTGGAATTCCAAGAGCAATAAATAGTGACCAAGGATCTCATTTCTGCAACAAACACATGAAGGCACTGCTGAGTAAATATGGGGTTGTACATAAAGTTTCTACATCCTATCATCCCCAAACAAATGGACAGGCTGAAATTTCAAACAGAGAGATCAAATCAATTCTGGAGAAGACAGTTGGGCCCACTAGGAAAGATTGGAGCAAAAGATTAGATGACGCACTTTGGGCCTACAGAACAGCATTTAAGACTCCGATTGGCATGTCTCCCTACCGCTTGGTTTATGGTAAGGCTTGTCACCTCCCCGTGGAAATAGAGCACAAGGCATATTGGGCGGTGAAAGCTTGTAATTTCGATGCTACCAAGGTAGGAGAAGAAAGAAAATTGCAACTTCAAGAACTTGAAGAAATTCGGCTAGAAGCATTCGAAAATTCAAGGATTTACAAGGAAAAGACCAAGAACTTCCATGACAAACACATTGTGAAAAAAGACTTCCAAATTGGTGACAAGGTCTTATTGTATAAATCAAGGCTCAAATTGATAAGAGGTAAGTTAAGGTCAAGGTGGGAAGGTCCATTTATTGTAACTGACATTTTTCCCTATGGAGTTGTTGAAATTAGGGACGAAGCTAATGGATTTGTGTGGAAAGTCAATGGCCACCGGCTCAAAAAGTATTTTGAAGAATTAAAGGAGCTAGAGGTGGATGATTTGTACATCAAAGACGCTATCTACCCAACTTAAGGGGAGTTTACTTTTCCTACATCTACATTTCATTGTACATATCATTTTCGTGTTTCTAGGATAAAATTTTTCTCTTTTTGAAGTGAGTAGTGATAATAAATTCTTAGGTAAAATAGAATGAATAAATAGACATTGTAAATACCATGTTTTTCTTGCATGACTAGGAATAAATGTATCCCTCTAGGTTATCTTCATGTCATTTTAGAGTCTCTTGAAAATAAATTAAATTTGGTTGTTAAAACTTGAGGTTTGAGCTAATGGATGAAATCTTGGATGCTTGAGTACTACTTGGCTTTAGATTCTTAATTGATGACTTGAGATGGATTATTTGTACCTAGTGAGAATTAGCCTTATTTTTTGTGACACATACATGTGATTGTACTCTAGAACTTGCTTAGGTTCTTTCAAAACCATATTTCAATGATTGGATCACATTTATAGAGATAAATCATTTTGCTTCTCATCTCATATCAATTTTCATAAATTTCCCTTGTATCACTTCATATTTCTCATTTTCCCTACCTAATATCACTTTTTCTATGGATTTGTTTGCTTGGGATGTTTTCTTGATGCTACTTTGCCCGAGACGGACAAAGATTTAAGTGTGGGGGAGGTGACTAATGTTTTAGAATTGTTTTGTGTCAAGGAGGCATTTTGTTTCAAAAGAAAAAAAAAATTTCTGCAATGAAAGGATGGAAACAATTACATATTGAGTTGAGTTGGTGTCAGAAATGAGCAAGAGAGATGGAAGCAATTGGAGATCTAGCTTCCTTATCATATTTTGAAGATTCAAGTGGCAAGCAATGAAAGAAAAAAAGGAAGAAATTTTTTGGAGCATGTTTCGGCCAGCTGCTAAAGGAAGGAATTGCAGCTGTGTTAACTTGAAACCAATACAGAAATTCTGTGTCAAGTGAATTCAGTTGAAGAAGAAAGAGAAATCTGAGCTAAAGTGGAAAAGAAGTGGCCAAGGAGAGAGTATCAAAAGATGGAATTTAAAAGCAAAGAATTCAAGGAAGAATAAATTATTTCGATTGCAATGGGCACAGCTTAGTAGCAATCTCAAACTGAATTTGGTTTTGGAAATCAGTGAGGCAGTGCCGAAATCAAGTGGAGCCATTATGAAGAAAATCTGCAACGAGAAATATTGGTACGCAAAGCAAAAGAAAAAAAATCTGCTACTTGGAGCTGCCACTTTTTTGTGCCAAAGTGAAGAAAAAGATCTGCTACTTTGGGGCAGGAATGGGTTGGATCAAAAACTGAAAAGTTGAAATTATGGAAGTCAAGATCAGCAATACTTAGTTGGAAGTCTGAAATGTAGCTATGCGGAATCAGGAAGTCTGAGTTGAAGTTGAGTGAAGACTGATCAAAAGCTGAGAAAAAAAATCTGAAATTGCAAAAATCTGAACTGCATTGCAGCAGTACTGCAAAATCTGAGCTTGTAATTTGCCGAGGCTTGACTTGGAGCTGCTAAAAAGGTAGTGGGATCTGTATTGGAAAGAATTCGGAATTGAATGCAAAAAGGACTAAATTGTGATACCATGAAAAAATAGTTTTGTACCAACTTCAAACTGAGTTTGAGTTTCTAATTGAGCAGTGCATTACTGAAATTAAACAGAGGTCACGGAATGGTCCTTTCCTGAAATTAATCTATTGGGAGCAGATTTGAAACTACTGATGAAATCAGTCAAGGGTGAAGCTAACGACAGTTCAGTGTATCAACTTGGAAATGGATTCATTGAAGCTGAATTGAAGCTGAGCAGCAGCAGGAAAATGAAAAAAAAAATCTGAAACAATTGCAGCAGAAATTTGTGCCAAAAAGAAAAGAAAAGAGCTATGGAGGATGTTTCGGCCACTTTGTTAGAGATGAAGTTGCAGCTGTATAGAATTTAAGAGTTGAACAAAAGCATTGCAAGGGAGAAAAATTTCTGAAATGTTTGTGCCAAAGGGAGAGCTTGTAATCTGCCGAGGTTGACTTGTAGCTGCTGAAATGATACAAACTGAATGCAAGGGAAGCTGCAAAGTGCTAAAAATTTTGTGAAGAGCTGTTGTGGAATCTGCAAGAAGAAGGGAAAAAAATCAGATTGGTAGTGTTCCATACAAGCAGTTTTTGCACAGAATTTGTATCAACTTGAAGCTGAATTTAAGCCTTCTAGGCTATGAATCAGGGAACAAAGTTCGGCAATGCATCCAAGAGTATTGAGTGCAACCAATGCTGTTCAAAACTGAAAAAAAATGTGGATGCTAGAAATTTCTGATCAGTGCAGAAAAGCAAATGCAGTGCAAGGGCTGAAATTAAACTTGCTGATCAGAATTGTTGAGTGGAATACTTTCAGTGCTCAACTACTCCTATATGCTAACTGATGTGAAGAAATCAGAGACTTGAAATGGATTCAGTGGAGCTGAATTTGAAGCTGAAACAGAGAAAAAAAAAGAGAAGGGGAATGAAAGAAGAAGAGTGCCAACTTGAAAGTGGAGTGTATCAAAAAGGAAATTGTAAGAGATGTTAGTGAAGATTACATTTGGAGATCTAACTCCTAATGTCATTTAATGTTCAAGTTCCTAGGATGTAAATTCAAACCGAAGAGCTCCAATTGCACATTAGAAGATTAGAGAGCAGAAAAAAAAGAGCAAAAATAAAGTTGGCACACAATTGGAGTTTCGGCACCATGGAGAAAATGCAGTTTCTCTCATCCAAATCAATTCTTTGCTCCACTACAAGTCTAAATTTGCTAGAGGATGTAAAAAAAATAGAAAAGAAAAGAGAAGGAATCAAAGTTGGCACGCAAGGTGGATAATTGGCACAAAGGAACTAGTTAGGACTTTTCCTCAAATTCTTGAAGGGTAATGCCATAGCCTCGCTCCATCACACTTTTGACTTCATTACAAGGACTGCAAAGAGGGCAAAGCACATTGGAAACGTTCTTGAGCAACCAAGTCTCCCACTTCATCAAATTGTCTATTTTCTTGGCTTTCACTTCATTCTTGCCATTTTCCATGTTTTCACTTGTTTTTGTAGATGTGGATCCTAATCATGAATAATGGTGGAGAGTAGATAACAAGCAAGCCTATGGTAGTGCAAGAAGCATGTGTGTTTGAGTGAGCTCTACTTCCATCATCAACTTATAACTTAAGGAGAGAGCCACCAAAACTTCCCTTGAAAGGTTTAGTGAGTTAAATTCATCTCAATGACTCATGAAGGATGAAAAAGCTAAGTTGTTGATTTAAGGACGAGATACTAATCTATAGAGCTTAGATTTTTGAGAGTTGACAACCTTAGGTAATTTCTTTTCATTTGCTTCTAATTATGCTTGAGAAAACCCAAGGGATACATACTTAGTAGTTTCGCGAGACGCTCAAGCTTAAGTGTGGGGGAGTTGATAAGTGCTATTTTATTGATTATTTTAGATGTTAAAATCCATGTTTGACCCACATTTTACATGCGTAACATTGAATTTACCCTCGGTTCCATAGATTACTTTTATTTTGGGCTTTATTGCAAATCTTTATACATTTGAAATATTTTTGAACTTAATTGTCGATCTATTTTGTAGGCATGAAAGGATCATGGACCGAGTTCAAGAATGGTCAGGATCAAGCTCAGATCAAGGCGATCAAGCTCTGGAGAACTGTGAGCCGTCCATTCAGAAGTTAAGCAGATCTCGATCATCCAGGGCAAATCAGATGGATCCAAGCTGAGGAAAGATAGATCTGATCATCATAATGAGATTTGGAGGTTTAGGGGCAAATTGGAGAAGATCCAGCCGTTGGATCAAGACAAGGGGATCTAGACCATCCATTTGAGTAAAAGAGAAGATCTGGACCATCCGCCACAGATCTAGTGAATCCGAGTTAGGGTTAGGGTTAATCAAGGATTTGGATCAAGATCTGAATGTTTTATCAAAATCAGAGACCATTTGACCGTTGGATCGAGCTCGGGAGAATCTAGACTGTCCATTCAATGATTAGGTTGATCTGGGCCATCCGTTGTAAATCTGGAGGATCCGAGATGCCCCGAGGTAGATCCTGACCCTTGATCAACATCTGAAAAGTTTGGGTCAGATCGGATGAAGATCAGCTGTTGGATTGAGTTAAAGAAATCTAGGTCGTCCATTGCTATGTATTTAATCAAAAATCATTCACACTTCTTCCTCGTCGCGTCTTCGCCGCAACAATTTTTCTTCATCGTATTCTTCAATTTTTTGCTTGCAATTTCCTTAGTTTGAATGCGTGACCACCTCAACTTCAACCTTGGATCAAGATTTGGATCATTGGAGGAAGCTTCTGTGGAGAATTCAGCTCGAATTTGCGCCAGACAGAGCTGTTTGAGGGTTTCGGCAGTTCTGCGATCCAATCACTTGTTTCTCATCTGCGAGCCATTTCCAATCATTTGAGCCGTCTGTAGGGGTCCTCAGGTGAGCTCGGAGCATCCTCAAATCATCCTCGCAATCCCATCCATTGAGATCGAGGAGATTGGATTGGATTTTCCAGCTGCGTGCAGTTTGAGCAGAGTCGATCGATTGAAGCTGTTTTCCAGTGATTTGCGGAGCTGAAGGGGTTCTTGGCTTGCCCTTGTGTGACGGGCAAGGAGATTTTGAGCTAAGGGAGGATTGAGGCTTAGTTTCCGTAGCTAATTCCTGTTTTTAGTTGTAATTTCGAACTCTTCAATTTCTTTACTGTTTCTGAATTTCAGATTAGTTGAGTTTAGTTTTCTGCTGTGTTTCTGCTGTAATTTGCTTAATTCTGCATTCTGATTCGTTAGATTACTTGTTAGTGATTAATTGCATTTCATTTCAGCTTGTTTCATACTTTAATTTCTGCGTATCAGTCCCTGTTTGGTTACTGAATTTTCTATCCACTTGCGTGCCAGTTTTATTCTGCATATCAGTTAAATCTTGTATCAGTTTAGTTTCATTCTACGTATCTATTTGCAATTGCTAGCTCAGCTCTCAATTTGTCACAGCATCCTTGCCTCCGATTGTTTAAGTCCTGCATTTTCATTCCTGCATTCGAATCAATTCTACATATTAGTTTAGATTCTGAAATTTTGGGTCACCTTAGTTGTTCTGCATTCATTTGCTTGCTTTGCATTTAATTAGTTTGCCTCACATCTACTTGCTCCATATCAGTTGTAGTTCTGCTTTCTTCATCAATTATCGACTCAAAACTGCAGCTTGCATTGCTGAACTTTGTATCAGCTTTTTCCTTGCGTAGCAGCTTACCATAGATGAATTTTGTTTCAGTTTCCTTTCTTGATAACAGATCGTTAGCATTCAGCTATTTACAAGACTCAATTCCTGAAGTTAAACACAAGGTGTAGTGTGCTATTGCATATTGTATCAGTTTGATTCCTAAAGGTTGCAGCTTTGCATTAGTTGGTTTAAATTGCCATTTGGTTAAATTCATAAATTGCCATACCTTGTTTAATTCGTTTAGTTGCGTTCTTTTCTTTTTCATTGTGTTTCATTTCTGAATTGCAAACCAAACCCAGATTCTAATTGAAACCCAAAAATATTTAACGACACATAAACTCGAGCATCGAATCAAACACTCTCAACTAACCTTAGGAAAAATACGACCTGTGGCCCCTTTACTATGCTTTTATTCTCTGATTGCAAAAAGGGTTTCCAGCTTACACATATCTAAATTTTGAGACCCACATTCGTGACACCTAGTTAGGGTTCATCATTGCTGCAAGAAGATGGTCTCCTCAAGACTCTCGTTAAGGAAGGCTGTCTTGACATCCATCTGCCATACCTCATAATCCATATGAGCTGCAATAGATAAGAGAATCCGGATCGACTTGAGCATGGCTACTGGATAAAAGGTCTCCTCACAATCAATACCCTTATTCTAAGAGTACCCTTTTGCAACAAGCCTTACTTTGAAGGTTTCAACTTTCCTGTCTGATCTTCTCTTTCTCTTGTAGATCCACTTGCATCTAATGGCTTTTACACCATTGGGCAGTTCTACTTGCTGCCAGACATGGTTAGAATCCATTGATTCTATCTTTGAATTCATTTCCCTTCGCCAAGAATCTGCATCCTTGTCTTGGAGGGCCTCGCCATAGGTCCAGGGATCCGGTTCATGTTACCAGAGACCAAGTCCAAAGATTCTCCTAAAAACATGAACCTCTCAGTCTGTCTCACGCGGTGCTACCTGTGTGTCCTGAGTGACACGCGGTGCAGTGGCTTGTGTTGTGTCCTCTTGTACAATTGGTCCTGAAGTCGGAACGTCCCCCCTTAACTCTTCAAGCACTAGTCTACTATTTGGCTTATGACTCATCATATAGTTTGTAACACCCGCCCCTTATCGTTAAGGCGGCACGTTACCTTTTCCTACCTAACTTACGCATATTATTGCATATGAATCTAAAGCATTGCAGCGGAAATAAAACATAACTATAAACACATGCAACAAGAAGGGGGTATAAAGATCATATAGTATCTAGTAGCATCCATGCCTTAAATAAACTCCAAAAGAGCTAACAAGTATCAAGTATAAGGTAGTAAAATATGTTTTCTTATAAAGATAAGTGATATGTCTATAATGACACTAAAATGGATCGATCAGCCAAGTCACCACCACACACACGAGCCCTTCCTGCAGCTTCCCTTCCTTTAGTAATTTCTATGTTGATCTGCAACATAAGCAATCAACTATAAGTACGAAACTAGTAAGCACTTTCCTACTCACTAAATCCACATGTCATGTATATTTGAAAGACATATAACATCTCATGTATAGCATAAAACTCATAAGGCACATAAGGTACATGAATGCATACAAACATAAAACATATGCATTGTAAAAATATTTAGGATGCTCTTTAGAAAACATAATAAGTAATACTTTAACATAAGCATACATCATCTTTATTGGGGTATCCGGCTTGTACCCATTCTTTCTTTGCGCGCATCCCTAAATAGATGCGAGGTAACTAGTCTTAACCTACTAGGGTTACTAGGCCTTCTCTCTTTCAACCTAGGGACAACTTCGGTAGTCCAGAACCATAGATCTTTTTCAAGAGCCGGTACAAGCCATACTTTAAAGTAAAATACATACATGCATTCTTTTCTTTTTCTTTCTTTCATAATGAATGTACTATAGACATTCAATCATTCATGAGTATAGGCACACTTTCATGGCACAATCATTCACATAAATAGCATGACAATGTAGGACCTTTCTTTAAACACATGCAAGTGAAGTAAACATCATGCTAGTCTTATCAACACATCATTCATGTAACATATTTGTCTTAATCAAGGCAACATATTGGTTTTAGCATTCTCTTCCTATCTTAATACCTGCTAGCTGAAACGTCATAGGTAGGGTTTCATAGCATAAAATTCATATAACATTGAAATAAGTGCACACTTCACACAAGAGATCATTTACAAGTACAAGGGTAGTCTAGACTTCACTAAACATTAGTTTAGGTACATGATTTGTAGTTTGGACCTATTTTATCCCTCAATCTAGTTGCTGGCCAAATGTTACAGGGTTAATAAGGCATAGATTCTACAACTTTCATGACCTAAAACATTACATAAGCAAGGGAAATTCACATAAGATCAAGCCCTAGTCCATATACATGCATCTACCCATCTCCACCACATGGCCGAGAGGTTCTAGGTCGTTTACATCATGAAAGGCACTCAAACATCATGTATTCATCATTCATCTGCTATATGAAGGTAGCAATAAGCATGTAAATCATCATCTAAACTTAAACATAACAAAAGAGGAGAAAACCTCCCTTGAGAGAAACACACAACATGACCTTTCTTCCATTCTTTCCACACAATATCACAAGCCAACATAAGGGATCATAAATACACCTTCAAGGCTATTATGTTATAGGTGAGGGAGTCTTACCTCTTGCGCTAAAAATTCAAAAGGTGTTCTAGACTTTGGAGAAGAAAGGGGGCTCTTAAGCTTAGTACTCCTCTTGTTCTTCTCCTTTTCTTCTTCCGGATTCTCAAGGGGTGTGAGGCTCGGTTTTGGGGCAGCAAGGAGACCCTAGGTCTCGGTGAGGGAGAGGAGGAAGAGGGAAGGCTTGGTGAGATGCGAGTGGAGGGCTTGTGCTATGCTGAAAATGCCTTGGGCATTTTTTCCCCCATGCTCTTTTATAGGGAGTGAAAAGGCAAGCACCCTTTCAATGGTGCCTCTTCATTTTCATGTGTCTCTTCACTTATTTTCTACTCATCTACAATTTCCCATCTCCTCCTAATAGCACTCCCTTGCTAGGTGAATTGGTTACATGAACATTCTTAAGGCTTTGCTTTTCTTTGAGGTCCAAGGTTCAATCCTTGGCACCTCCTCTTCTTTTTGCTTTCTTTTCCTTTTATTATTTTTTTTCAAGCCCGCATAACCAAAGCCCACCTAGAGAATGCTACTTATTTAATTCATATACATGCATATGCATATCATTATTCATTCATACATGTGTAGGATATTAAGCATAACATTAAATATAATACATAAGCATAATTATCACACATCCACTACGTGTCAAGATAATGCCTAACATTTCCTTATTCACAACTTTTCCCACTAAATTCATAATATTAGTCTTGGCCACATGTTCCATTGTTACAACGCTAGAGAGGGAAATTTGGGGCGTTACAATCCACCCTCCCTTCTGAAATGTTTATCCTCGAACTTAAAATAACTCGGGATATTTTCGTTTCATATCATCCTCACATTCCCAGGTAACATCTTCAGATTGCTGACTTTGCCACAAGACATTGACTAAGGGCACTTCCTTGTTCCTTAGTCTCTTGACGTCTCGATCCAGGATCCGTATGGGTTTGCTTTCACAACTCAGGTCCTCCTGGATCCGTACGACGTGCGGCTCAATCACTATGTCCGTACTGGGAATGCACTTCTTGAGCATCGACACGTGGAACACGTTGTGTATAGCAAACATCTCCTGAGGTAGCTCGAGCTCGTAAGCCACTTTGCCCACTCTGTTCAGGATCTTGTATGGTCCCACATATCGCGGACTAAGCTTTCCTTTTTTTCCGAATCGCATTACTCCTTTCGTAGGAACTACTGGGAGGAATACCAAATCTCCGACATCGAACTCCAAGGGTCTATGTCTTTGTTCCGCATAGCTCTTCTGCCAGCTCTGAGCAGTCTCTATTTTTTGGCGGATACTCTGTATAGCTCGGGTGGTGTCGTCGATGAAATCCGTTTGAAGTCCCATCTCCTTCTTTTCGCCACCCTCGTACCAACAGATTGGAGACCTACATCTCATTCCATATAATGCTTCATAAGGTGTCATTCCAATAGTAGCTTGGTAGCTATTATTGTAAGCGGACTCTGCTAGACATAAGTATTGGCACTAGCTCCCTTTGAAATCCTGGGCACAAGCTCGTAGCATATCTTCTAGTACTTGGTTCACTCTTTTCGTTGGCCCATCAGTCAGAGGATGAAAGGTGGTACTGAAATGCAGCTTCGTGCCGAGAGCTTTATGAACATATTTCCAAAATTGTGATGTGAAGCGACCATCCCTATCTGAAATGATGGTCTTGGGAATGCCATGCAGTTTGATGATTTCCTTAGCATACAATTGGGCTAGTTGCTCAATCGAATATGTCATCTTGATTGCTAGGAAATGGGCTGACTTCGTCAATCTGTCGACGATAACCCATATAGCGTCGTATCCATTCATAGTCCTGGGAAGACCTGAGATGAAATCCATAGAAATGTCTTCCCACTTCCATTCTGGAATTTGGATTGGTTGCAGAACTCCTCCAGGCCTCTGGTGTTCTGCTTTGACTTGCTGGCAGGTCAGGCAGGTACTGACGTGCTGAGCTACATCCCTCTTTATACCGGACCACCAAAACCTCATCTTCAGATCTTGGTACATCTTGGTGGATCCCGGATGCATAGAATAGGGGGTTCCGTGAGCCTCTTCCAAAATCTTCTTTTGCAGTTCCGGATCATTAGGGATACAGAGTCGATCCCTAATGTATAATACCCCATTATCGGCGATACGAAAACCCTCGCCCTTGCCTTCAAGAATTTCCTACTTAATCTTCTGAAGACTTGGATCACCATTTTTCTTTTCCAGTATGTCATCAAATAGTGCCGGCATAATTACCCGGGCCGAAAGTCATCCGGAAATGACCTTGATCTCGCAGCTCATAATTTCCTTTTCCAGCGGTCGGGACAATACTGATAAGGACATTAAGGTGGCAGTGGACTTCCTGCTGAGTGCATCAGCCACCTTGTTTTCTTTGCCTGGGTGATAGAAGATCTCGCAATCATAGTCCTTTACGAGTTCCAGCCATCGGCGTTGTCGCATATTGAGGTCCTTCTGAGTGAAGAAATATCGCAGACTCTGGTGGTCTGTATAAATCTTGCACTGTGCTCCATATAGATAGTGTCTCCATATTTTCAGAGCAAAGACCACGGCTACAAATTCTAAATCGTGAGTGGGATAGTTCTTCTCGTGTTCCTTCAGTTGCCTAGAGGCATAGGCAATGACTTTACCACTCTGCATTAGTATAGCTCCGAGTCCCAATTTGGAGGCATCGCTGTACATATTGAATCCCTTGTCATTTTCCGGAAGAGTCAGGATCAGAGCACTTGTAAGTCTTCTTTTCAGCTCCAAGAAATTCTTCTCGCACTCGTCTATCCATATATATTTCTTGTTCTTTTTAGTGAGAACCGTCATCGGTGTTGCGATTTTGGAGAAGTCTTCTACGAATTTTCGGTAATATCCCGCTAATCCGAGAAAACTCCTGACCTCGCTAGCATTCTTGGGCCTGCTCCAGTTATTCACGGCCTCAATCTTCCTCGGGTCAACCATGACTCCATCCTTGGAAATAATATGACCAAGAAAGGACACTTGGTCCAGCCAGAATTCGCATTTGGAGAACTTGGCATATAATTTCTTTTCCCGAAGAATCTGTAGTACCATCTTCAGGTGTTTGGCATGCTCTTCTTGATTTCTCGAGTAGATAAGGATATCGTCAATGAAGACGATCATAAACTTGTCGAGGAAAGCTGAGAATACCCGATTCATCAAGTTCATAAACATTACGGGAGCATTGGTCACTCCGAAGGGCATAATGACGAACTCATAACGTCCATATCTGGTCCGGAAAGCCTTCTTCGGGATATCGTCTGCTTTACATTCACTTGATGGTAGCCAGACCTGAGATCAATCTTTGAAAAGATGGTGGATCCTCTTAGTTGATCGAATAGATCATCTATACTTGGGAGGGGATATCTGTTCTTGATTGTCACATTATTTAGCGCTCTGTAGTCTATACACAGGTGCATAGTGCCGTCCTTCTTCTTGACAAATAATACCGGAGCTCCCCATGGAGAGTGACTAGGGCGAATAAGTCCCTTGTCGAGTATCTCCTGTAGTTGTCCTTGCAGTTCTTTCAAATTAGCTGGCGCCATACGGTAGGGTGCCTTGGAGATCGAATTTGTACCAGGAACCAGTTCGATCTCAAATTCAACCTCTCTGTCAGGGGCTAACCCCGGTAACTCATCTGGGAATACTTCTGGATAATGGCATACTACTCTGACATCTTCTAGCTTCTGGTCCGTTGCCTGACCCGTACTAACCACATGTGCTAGAAAACCAGTGTATCCCTTGTCCAACATCTTCTGCGCCTTGAGAGCCGATAAGAATTTCCCGGTTCTTTTCCTTGGCTCTCCAATAAATTCGAACATGGGTTCTGCCTCGGGCTGGAATACCACTTTGCGTCTACGACACTCGATGGAAGCACCGTATTTGCTTAGAAAATCCATACCCAGTATGACATAGAAGTCTTGCATGTTGAGTACTATCCAGTCGTAATAGAGTTCCCTTTCTCCGATTCTGATTGGTACGACACGCAACTGGTGGGTGGATGTCATTGTTTCTCCCGAAGGCAGGGTTGTTAAAAACTTGCTGTCTAGAATTTGTAAGGGTATGTCTATCTTCTTAGCATGTATCATGGAAATATAGGAATGTGTTGCCCCAGTATCAAATAAAGCAGTAGCATGCTGACTGTAAATAATTATCTGACATGTGACAACGGTGGAAGCATTTGTCGCATCTTCCTTTGTAAGTGAGAATACCCTGGCGTTCGTAGTAACAGGCGGGGCCTCCAATTTGCCTTGACTTAATTGAGGACCTCGTAGTGCGGCTTGCATATAGTGCAGATGTGCAGGAGCATTCGGATACTGTATCTGCTATTGAGAAGGTGCCGGGGCCCTGGCAGGACAGGTGAAGGCCTTGTGTCCCTCTTGTCTGCATATGAAGCACTTGTTTGTACCCTTGCGGCATTCTCCAGGATGTGTGTTTCAACATTTTGCACACGGGGTGTACTTGGGCTTCTTATTTGCTGGGCCACCTTTAGAATTGCTCCACTTTTTCTTATCATTGCGCTCCCCCTTCCAGCTAGTACCCGCGTGCTGAGGCTTCTGACCTCCTGAGGGGGCTTGGCTCTTGCTTTCAGTTGGTGTCTTCCTTTGCTTATTTATGTTGTTCAGATAGTGCTCGATGATCAAAGCATTGCTGAATAGCTCCTCGGCGGTCTGCGGTCTATTAACTCCGCCGGCCACGTTCAGAGCTATCTCCGGTCGTAACATCTTTAGCATAAGGCAGACCTTTTCTTTCTCCGTGCTGACCAACTCAGGATATAGGCGAGACAGTCAGTTGAATCTCTTGACGGCTTCGCTGAGGGATAGGCCGCCTTGTCGGATTTTCGTGAATTCATCATAATGCTTGTTGGTGACCCGCATGTGGAAGAACTTCTCGAAGAATTCCGTCTCAATGTCTGTCCACTTCATCAGGTTCATGGGTCTCTTAGCCTTGACCCTCTCCCACCACATTCTGGCATCGCCAGAGAGGCAGAATGATGCACATTTTATCTTCTCATGCTCCGACCAATCTAGCAGCTCCATAGTACTCTCCACAGTCTTAAACCAAGCCTGTGCATCCCATGGCTCGCAAGCACCCGAGAAGGACTCCGGCTTTAGCCTCTGCAACTCGATTAAATAAGCTTCCGGTCGCATTCTGGTGGCAAGGCCTGTCAGGGGTGCTACAGGTATCACAGTCTGGTTTGGTGGTGGAGTGGTAGCATTTCCCTATTGAGTCATCAAGGTGTTGATGGTCTGCTGTTGTTCGGCGATCTGACATTGGAGTTCTACGACTATGTGCGTCAGGTCAGGCTGGGGTGTTGTTTCGTTTGTTCTGGTACTTCTTCTAGCCATGCTATCTTCACGAAATAACACATAGGCTAGTATAAGATTACCGTCATTTCTATTCATATACATGCATCTTAAATCATTTCATCATAAGGCATGACAAGGTATCTTCCTAGTTTCATCCAAGGTAAAATCATGCTTCCATTATATATATCATGGATCATACTTGCATAATTGAACTATCAATATAAACTAGAAATAAGACAAGTATAGAATCTCTTACTTGGAAGCGGCAGGAGGCAGGCTTGATGTGTGTGTAGTGAGACGGAACCTCGCTCTGATCCCAAGCTGTAACGCCCGCCCCTTACCGTTAAGGCGGCGCATTACCTTTTCCTACTTAATTTACGCATATTATTGCATATGAATCTAAAGCATTGCAGCGGAAATAAAACATAACTATAAACACATGCAACAAGATGGGGGTATAAAGATCATATAGTATCTAGTAGCATCCATGCCTTAAATAAACTCCAAAAGAGCTAACATGTATCAAGTATAAGGTAGTAAAACATGTTTTCTTATAAAGATAAGTGCTAAGTCTATAATGGCACTAAAATGGATCGATCAGCCAAGTCACCACCACACACACGAGCCCTTCCTGTAGCTTCCCTTCCTTTAGTAATTTCTGTTGGGACCGGGTGCATGTTGACATGGATGCGGGTTCATAATTTTAAAATTAATTACGTGCAGCAGAAGGTTTAGCATAAATAATTTCTCAAATTATTTAACCACACATCTAAGCATGCAACCTTATCTTGTGTAGGCATGATAATATATTTAAAACATTGCAGAAACGTAAACTAATTTACGTATTACCTCGCGTAACTCGAAGGAAGGGACGAGATCCAACCGTAAGCGTCCCTCGGAAGCTCCGCCTCTATTCGCGTCCACGCCGAGTATCTTCGGGATGACTTCGCAAAGCCACGAGAGTCGTGTTCTCGAGAACTACTAGATTCTCCGAGAACGCGACAAGAAACCAAAAGAGAAGTAATCATATCGGAAAAACTCACCACCAAGGTTGGCCGGAATCACAATTCCGACGAGGAGGAGGAAGATGGCTTGCGCCCAATCCCAATGTGATGATGGCCGGAGAGGAAGATCGTCCCAACGGAAGAACTTCGTCGCCTCGGTGCTTCTCCTTGTGCTCACGGCAAGAAGAAGGGAGAAGAAGGGAGAGGCTAGCCAAGAGAAAGAAGGTAAGAGAGGGAGAGAGCCCAAGCAAGAATACTTTGATTATTTCGAATGAATTCCAAGCCTTGCCTTGGGTCCTTTATATAGTGGCCTCTCAACCGCCAAGTCTCCTTTTTCTTATGGAATAAATTTTCATAAGAAATTTATCATATAAATTTTCTATGACTTATTCCATCATGCCAAGTCTTTATTTTATATCATGGTTAAAATCATATTTTAATTCATGATAAAAATCAACCAAGTCTCTTTTTTCTTATGGAATAAATTTTCATAAGAAATTTATCATATAAATTTCTTTATATAAATTTCTTTATAAAAAATTTATATCATCCATAATTTTATAAAACAAACCACACTTGATTTATTTTATAAATTGAACCAAACAATTTGGTTCCCTCTCTTTGTTGTGGCCGGCCAAGCAAAGAGGGTGGGAACCCTCTTTGGCCGGCCTATCCAGGCCACGCCCCAATGAATTAAACTCATTTAATTCATCTATTAAGTCTTCGAAAGACTTAGCCATTTTACGCTTCCGATGCGTCTTTGAAAAATTCAGATTCGACTTATCGTTTGGCTCAACCAAACCTGATCTCTCTTGATTGGAAAATCCAATTTTCAACTCGTTTTAAATCTCTCGGATTACTCGTAGTGCGTGTGACTAAATAGGCTTTCAATTTATGTTGGCCATCTATAATTAACCAATTATAGAACAATCATGAGTGACATCTAGTCGTACATCATGATCCCCAATTAATCAAAAGATCAACGGTTGACCACAGAAACAATTCTGAAACCCTTCAGTAGCTATAATGAATCGTGCCTCATTCCCTTCACCATCTTATACCCACTTGGTTTAGGACATGGTCTATGTGTGACAGTCCCCACTAGGCTGACTATGTCACACCTAGCCGAAGTAACATTTTCTCATCCTACGGATTCTAATTACTCTCATGTATCTAAGAGATTCATACTCTGAACATGTCATGCTCTGGCCAGAGGCTTCGAGTAACAATCCGACGATAGGCCTTGGGTATACATCTCCTCGCAAGGAGTGGTGAATCCTTTGTAGGCTGTTCAAACATCTTCGGGCACTTCGGCTTATACCCAATCATCCTGGGTCCACACCTCCTTGGAGATGCTTGCTTAAGATGTCAAAGTATAAGTCTCCATGACCAAGATGACTTGAACACCGCAAGTCAAAGGAACATCGCACTTAAGCTGCAGTAAGAACTTCATTGACATGTCTATATGTAGACTACCATATGAAGTTTTACAGCCAGTCACTCCAATGAACTAGTTCCCTTAACTAGCATTCATGTTTATCTCCGGACATCCCAATGTCACCAGCCAGTGAGAATCAGCTGATTAGAGAATAACCCATGCTAGTCTCAACAGAATTGATAGTGTCCGTATTTATCAATTCATCGACTAGGGACAATTTCAATACTTCACAATTGCACATGTAGAGATAATCACTAGTTGTGAATTCGTCACAAATTCTCTCATGTTGTGAATTGTATTGCGAACATTCAGTAAATGAGTTTAAGATCTCAATCAAATACACAAACATGTATACTCAAATAGTGAATACTCATTTATTAAAATAATTGATTACAATCATAAGGCGATTGCCTTAGGACACTTCTCTCATATCACTAACAAACTCCCACTTGGCATAATGTCAATCGCTACAGTATCCAATACCACAGGCTCTAACATGACCCTCAAACTTGCTTTGAGACAAGGCTTAGTTAAAGGATCCGCTAAATTCCTTTCAGTGGAAATTTTCTCAATTTGTATATCATTCCTACTTATAATCTCTCTGATCAGATGATAGCGGCGAAGCACATGTTTGGATCATTGATGAGACCTTGGTTCCTTTGCTTGTGCAATAGCTCCATTGTTGTCGCAATAAACTGGTATTGCTTCATCAATGGTTGGAACCACACCAAGTTCTGAGATAAACTTTTTGATCCAGACTGCTTCCTTTGTTGCTTCCGAAGCTGCAATATATTCCGCTTCCGTGGTAGAATCCGCTACGGTGTCTTGCTTGGAACTCTTCCAACTTATTGCGCCTCCATTCAAAATAAATACGTATCCAGAGTGAGATTTGGAGTCATCCTTATCTGTTTGGAAACTGGCATCTGTATACCCACGTATTACCATATCATCTTCTCCATATATTATGAACACATCCTTAGTTCTTCTAAGTACTTGAGGATTGTCTTGACAGCCGCCCAATGATCCATTTCTGGATCAGACTGGTATCTGCTTGTGACGCTCAGAGCATACGATACATCGGGCCTAGTACATAACATAGCATACATGATAGATTCTATCGTGGATGCATAAGGAATCTTATTCATGCAAATCCTCTCGTCTTCTGTGCGCGGACACATAGACTTCGAAAGGTTGATCCCATGCCTGATGGGAAGGTAACCTTTCTTGGATTCCGACATGCTAAACCTTTTAGCACTCGGTCTATATATGTAGACTGCGAAAGACCAAGCAACCGTTTTGATCTATCTCTATAGATTCTAATCCCAAGGATATAGGTTGCTTCTCCCAGGTCTTTCATGGAGAAAGTTTTGGACAACCAAATTTTAACTGACTGTAAGACTGATATATCGTTTCCTATAAGTAATATGTCATCGACATATAACACTAGGAATACGACTGCACTCCCACTAACCTTCTTGTACACACAAGGTTCGTCAGGATTTTGTGAGAAATCAAACTCTTTGATTGTCTCATCAAAACGGATGTTCCAGCTCCTGGATGCTTGCTTTAGTCCATATATGGATCGTCGAAGCTTGCATACTTGGGTTTTATCAACCGATTGAAACCTTCAGGTTGTATCATGTATACATCCTCAAGCAGGTTTCCATTAAGGAAAGCTGTTTTCACATCCATTTGCCATATCTCATAATCATAATGAGCTGCTATGGCCAGGAGCATCGGAATGGATTTAAGCATAGCTACTGGCGAATAGGTTTCATCATAATCAATTCCTTGTTTCTGACGATATCCTTTTGCCACTAATCTAGCCTTAAAGGTAACAACATTACCTTCCATGTCGATTTTCTTCTTGAAAACCCACTTGCACCCTATGGGCTTAATCCCTTCAGGTGGCTTAACCAAGTCCCATACTTGATTTTTGTACATGGAATCCATTTCCGACTTCATGGCTTCAAGCCATTTATCCCTTTCTGAATTTTCCAGATCATCTTCATAACTGATGGGTTCATCATCGCTAATGAGTAACACGTCGTTCGATTCACTTATGAGAAATTCGTATCTCTCTGGAATATTCCGTGTCCTATCAGACCTATGAAGAAGTGGTATTGTTTTAGGTTCAACTGATAGCTCATCATTATGAGTTATTAGTTGTGGGTCTAGACTAGGTGTCTCTGTAATGTCTATTGGAGTTCCTTGAACTTCTTCAAGTACAATGCAACTCCCACTATTTTCTTGTAAAAGAAATTCTTTTTCTAGAAATACAGCATGCCTTGAAACAAACACCTTTTGTTCCAAGGGATGATAGAATTGGTAACCTTTTATTTCCTTAGGGTATCCAATAAATAGACATTTATCAGACATAGCATCCATCTTGTCTGATACAGTCCGCTTTACATAAGAAGGACAACCCCATATCTTTAGGTGAGATAAATGAGGTTTCTTACTATTACATGTCTTATATGGAGTAGTAGAGACTACCTTGGTTGGGACTCTGTTTAGCAAGTAAACAACTGTCTTAAGCGCATAGCCCCAAAAGGATTTTGGAAGAGTTGCATGATTCATCATAGATATAACCATGTCCATCAAGGTTCGGTTACGCCTCTCAGATACTCCATTATGCTGTGGTGTATACGGCGGAGTCCATTGAGACAATATCCCATTGTCCCTAAGATAATCTTGAAACTCTTGACCCAAGTATTCACCACCCCGATCGGATCGAAGTATCTTGATACTTTTGCCAAGCTGTTTCTCTACTTCACTTCTGAATTCTTTGAATTTCTCAAAAGCTTCAGATTTGTTTTTCATTAAGAACACATACCCGAATCGTGACATTGGTCCACATACATCAGTATGTATTAGACCAAGCAATTCTCCCACTGGTTTACCTTTTCCGGAAAAGGGTAATTTGGCCATCTTGCCTTTTAAGCATGATTCGCATGTATCAAATGAACCGGGTTCAAATGATTCCATAATTCCACATCGGTGCAATTTGGTCATACGTTTCTTACTTACATGGCCAAGATGGCAATGCCACGTATAGGAGTCTATTTGATTATCTATTCGAGCACGTTTGTTGCTAACTTCGATATTGAAAATGTCACCGGATAAATCTAACGTATAGATACCATTGCATAAAGTTCCGGTCCCATAAAGAACAGCATTTAAAGTTATGTAACAACAATTGTTACTAAAAGTTAAATGGTAACCCTTTTCATTCGAGCATGAAATAGATACAATGTTCTTTATTAACGAAGGAACAAAATAACAATTATCCAATTCTAAGACAAGTCCAGCAGGGAGCTTTAGCAAATATGTTCCGATGGCAATAGCAGCAATATTTGCACCATTTCCAACTCGCAAATTCGCTTCTCCCTTGACGAGTCTTCCTCTATTCCTTAGCCCATGTATGTCATTACATATATGTGAGCTACACCCAGTATCAAGTACTCAGGTGTACGAGGAAATAGAGTGACATTCAATAACGAAGATGCCTGAAGAGGATGGGGCATCGGATGCCTTCTTCTTCAAGGACTCAAGATAAACCTTGCAGTTTCTTCGCCAGTGGCCCTCCTTGCCGAAGTGATGGCAAGTGGCTTTTGGTGCCTTTTCAATCCTTTTGTCCTTAGTTAACTTATTGGTGTACAAAATGGAACGTAAATTCAAAGAAGACATGATCAAGTAATTATCCTAGAAATACAAATTGAGGTTATGTGATGAGAAGAATGCATCAATATATATTAATTAAATCCTATTTATTTTTCGAATTGAATAACCCTTTTTATCAATTCGGGAGATCGTAGGAACATCTCCAAATAGGTTGATATCCAACCATAGATAAGAACAACCATGGCTGGGGCCATCAAGTTATTCTTAGCTATGAAGGTAGGTAATTATATCGATTACATATTGCATATATGTAACTATCACATTATGCTATCAACTAATTGAATATTTGCATAAATCATTGGGTTGTTAACTCATTAACAAGTATGCAACAATATACATAGCACCCAACTGCACCTCTCTATACATCGACCTTGGCTGTGGCACAACATATCGATGCTCCAAGCTTAAGGCTGACCCATTAATCAAGAAATAGTTTTAATATGGTTGGAGCTTATTCAACCGTTTAGTCAGGCTTGGATGTGTCCAACAACCAAAACTAAGGATTGACCTCTGACTCCAACTATATTAATCATAAACTAATTCCATGGTTTGAACATGTTGAGGTTCAAGCCGGGCATGGATGTGTCCATCAACCCAAACGAGAAACAAAACTCCGGTTCTAACCATATTAATGGAAGGTGTTGGCCTTAATATTTTGTAAGGGGTTTTGGGTCTCATCCTTTTCCTTTTAAGCACATTTATGACATATAATTATGTCATGTTCTAATGATTTCCTTAATAAAGTATGTATGTGACTTAATTTATCAAGTCTCATTAATTGAATTAGGAACCGGATTTCCTAATTCTAATTTCACTCTTTATTCAAGGAATTGTTTTGGGAAACAATTTTCTAAATTGTCATAATCAATTTCGGAAATAATATGTTTAAAACTTTGATTTCTCTAAATTAAATCTTATTAAATTAAGAGATAGATTCTCTTAATTCAACCACATATTATTTTCATGAAAATATTATTTAAGAAAATATACTCTATAGGAAACAATTTTCCTAATTAATTTTAGAGACAATAATATGTAAGAGCATCAGCTCATAAATCAAATAAGGAAATTATCGCTTGAGAATCACCTCAAAAATTTTCAAGATTTGATCACATATTTTATTTATGGAAAATTAATATCAATAAATAACTTAATTTGGACAGCTCCCCGAGGCTCAATCCAAAATAAGAATTTATTGATAATATAATTTGGACGGCTCCCCGAGGCTCAATCCAAATTAAACATTTGTCAATTTATATTCAATTTAGGAAATTTAATTTTAACAACTAACTTTAAATTGGACGGCTCCCCGAGGTTCAATCCAAAATAAAGAATTTTGTAAATAATTTAATTTCTAATTATGAATTTAAATGCCAATTAATATTCCCATAATTTGTCTAGACTTTCTTGAAAGGAAGTGCCCAAAATTGCGAGCTTTCCATAAATGGAAAGTTTCCAAAAAAAAATCAGAATAATTATATGTCTCTGGTACAAAGAAAACTTACGTATTTCCAAAATTGGAAAATTTTCAAAATAGGAAATTTCCAAAATTGGAATGTTTTCAAAAATGGAAAGCTTTCACAATTATCATAAAATTTCAGAAATAGGGATATTTCAAAAGTTTGTGAAATTTCATGAGGATTTCCAAACTTTGAAATTCCTAAATCTAAAATCTACCATAATTGGAAAGTTTCCATAATTGAAAAATTTTCTAAAATTGAGATTATGACAAAGTTTTCCGCAAAACAATTATATGATTATGTCGAACACTAACCGGCTCTGATACCACTGTTGGGACCGGGTGCATGTTGACATGGATGGGGGTTCGTAATTTTAAAATTTATTACGTGCAGCGGAAGGTTTAGCATAAATAATTTCTCAAATTATTTAACCACACATCTAAGCATGCAACCTTATCTTGTGTAAGCATGATCATATATTTAAAACTTTGCAGAAACATAAACTAATTTACGTATTACCTCGCGTAACTCGATGGAAGGGACGAGATCCAACCGTAAGCGTCCCTCGGATGCTCCGCCTCTATTCGCGTCCACGCCGAGTATCTTCGGGATGAATTCGCAAAGCCACGAGTTTCGTGTTCTCGACAACTACTAGATTCTCCGAGAACGCGACAAGAAACCAAGAGAGAAGTAATCATATCGGAAAAACTCACCACCAAGGTTGGCCGGAATCACAATTCCGGCGAGGAGGAGGAAGATGACTTGCGCCCAATCCCAAGGTGATGATGGACAGAGAGGAAGATCGTCCCAATGGAAGAACTTCGTCGCCTCGGTGCTTCTCCTTGTGCTCACAGCATGAAGAAGGGAGAAGAAGGGAGAGGCTGGCCAAGAGAAAGAAGGGAGGAGAGGGAAAGAGCCCAAGCAAGAATACTTTGATTATTTCGAATGAATTCCAAGCCTTGCCTTGGGTCCTTTATATAGTGGCCTCTCAACCGCCAAGTCTCCTTTTTCTTATGGAATAAATTTTCATAAGAAATTTATCATATAAATTTTCTATGACTTATTCCATCATGCCAAGTCTTGATTTTATATCATGGTTAAAATCATATTTTAATTCATGATAAAAATCAACCAAGTCACTTTTTTCTTATGGAATAAATTTTCATAAGAAATTTATCATATAAATTTCTTTATATAAATTTCTTTATCATGGTAAATCAATCCATGATTGATTTTATAAAATAAAATAAACCAATCCATAGTTCATTTTAATTTCCATGAAAAATAAATTTCTTTATATATATTTCTTAATATAAATTTCTTTATCATGGTAAATCAATCCATGATTGATTTTATAAAATAAAATAAACCAATCCATGGTTCATTTTAATTTCCATGAAAAATAAATTTTATATAAATTTATTTATATAAATTTCTTTATATAAATTTCATTATCATGGTAAATCAATCCATGATTGATTTTATAAAATAAAATAAACCAATCCATGGTTCATTTTAATTTCCATGAAAAATAAATTTTATATAAATTTATTTATATAAATTTCTTTATCATGGTAAATCAATCCATGATTGATTTTATAAAATAAAATAAACCAATCCATGGTTCATTTTAATTTCCATGAAAAATAAACCAAACCTTGGTTTATAAAAAAATTTATATCATCCATAATTTTATAAAACAAACCACACTTCATTTATTTTATAAATTGAACCAAACAATTTGGTTCCCTCCCTTTATTGTGGCCGGCCAAGCAAAGTGGGTGGGGACCCTCTTTAGCCGGCCTATCCAAGCCAC
The DNA here is from genome assembly GCA_024364735.1 of Boesenbergia rotunda. Classification (NCBI taxonomy): domain Eukaryota; kingdom Viridiplantae; phylum Streptophyta; class Magnoliopsida; order Zingiberales; family Zingiberaceae; genus Boesenbergia; species Boesenbergia rotunda. Next base: position 11,963 of record JAGFNQ010006329.1, on the reverse strand, counting down.
GCCCCAATGAATTAAACTCATTTAATTCATCTATTAAGTCTTCAAAAGACTTAGCCATTTTACGCTTCCGATGCGTCTTTGAAAAATTCAGATTCGACTTATCGTTTGGCTTAACCAAACCTAATCTCTCTTGATTGGAAAATTCAATTTTCAACTCGTATTAAATCCCTCGGATTACTCGTAGTGCGTGTGACTAAATAGGCTTTCGATTTATGTTGGTAGTCTATAATTAACCAATTATAGAACGATCATGAGTGACACCTAGTAGTACATCATGATCCCCAATTAATCGAAAGATCAACTGTTATCCTCAGAAACAATTCTGAAACCCTTCAGCAGCTATAATGAATCGTGCCACATTCCCTTCACCATCTTATACCCACTTGGTTCAGGACATGGTCTATGTGTGTCAGCCCCCACTAGGCTGACTATGTCACACCTAGCCCAAGTAACATTTTCTTGTCCTACGGATTCTAATTACTCTCATGTATCTAGGAGATTCATACTCTGAACATGTCATGCTCTGGCCAGAGGCTTCGAGTAACAATCCGACGATAGGCCTTGGGTATACATCTCCTCGTAAGGAGTGGTGAATCCTTTGTAGGATGTTCAAACATCGTCGGGCACTTCAGCTTATACCCAATCATCCTGGGTCCACACCTGCTTGGAGATGGTTGCTTAAAATGTCAAAGTATAAGTCTCCATGACCAAGTTGACTTGAACACCGCAAGTCAAAGGAACATCGCACTTAAGCTGCAGTAAGAACTTCACTGACATGTCTATATATGTAGACTACCATATGATGTTTTACACCCAGTCACTCCAATGAACTAGTTCCCTTAACTAGCATTCATGTTTATCTCCGGACATCCCAATGTCACCAGCCAGTGAGAATCAGCTGATTAGAGAATAACCCATGCTAGTCTCAACAGAATTAATAGTGTCCGTATTTATCAATTCATCGACTAGGGACAATTTCAATAATTCACAATTGCACATGTAGAGATAATCACTAGTTGTGAATTCATCACAAATTCTCTCATGCTGTGAATTGTATTGCGGACATTCAGTAAATGAGTTTAAGATCTCAATCAAATACACAAACATGTATACTCAAATAGTGAATATTCATTTATTAAAAATAAATGATTATAATTATAAGGCGATTGCCTTAGGACACTTCTCTCATATCACTAACAATTTCTATGTTGATCTGCAACATAAGCAATCAACTATAAGTACGAAACTTAGTAAGCTCTTTCCTACTCACTAAATCCACATGTCATGTATATTTGAAAGACATATAACATCTCATGTATAGCATAAAATTCATAAGGCACATAAGGTACATGAATGCATACAAACATAAAACATATGCATTGCAAAAACATTTAGGATGCTCTTTAGAAAACATAATAAGTAATACTTTAACATAAGCATACATCATCTTTATTGGGGTTCCCGGCTTGTACCCATTCTTTCTTTGTGCACATCCCTAAATAGATGCGAGGTAGCTAGTCTCGACCTACTAGGGTTACTAGGCCTACTCTCTTTCAACCTAGGGACAGCTTCGGTAGTCCAGAACCGTGGATCTTTCTCATGATCCAGTACAAGCCATACTTTAAAGTAAAACACATATATGCATTCATTCCTTTTTCTTTCATTCATAATGAATGTACTATATGTTGGGATCGGGTGCATGTTGACATGGATGTGGGTTCGTAATTTTAAAATTTATTACGTGCAGCGGAAGATTTAGCATAAATAATTTCCCAAATTATTTAACCGCACATCTAAGCATGCAACCTTATATTGTGTAGACATGATCATATATTAAAATTTTGTAGAAAGTAAACTAATTTACTTAATACCTCGCGTAACTCGAAGGAAGGGACGATATCCAACAGTAAGCGTCCCTTGGATGCTCCGCCTCTATTCGCGTCCACGCCGAGTTTTCTTCGGGATGACTTCGCAAAGCCACGAGTTTCGTGCCGACAAGAACTACTAGATTCTCCAAAGGCACGACAAGAATACCAAGAGAGATATGGGAAGACTAACCACCAAACGAAGAACGAAATCAAGATTCCGGGAGGAAGGAAGAAGTTGCGCCCGCTTCTTCATCTTCTTCGGCAGCTGCTTGGTGGATGAAGCTCACAGCAACAAAGGGGTCCACCTTTTAGGGCCGGCGGCACTAGAGGAGGGAGAGGGAGAGAAGGAGAGAGAGAGAGGGCTTATTTCTAGATCTCTTAGATTAATCTCCAAGCCTTGCCTTGGTTCCTTTATATAGTAGCCTCTCAATCGCCAAGTCTCCTTTTTATGGAATAAATTTTCATAAGAAATTTATCATATAAATTTTTCTATGAATTATTCCATCATACCAAGTTTTTATCATAATTTAATTCATGATAAAAACAACCATCTCTCCCTTTTCTTATGGAAAGAAATATCTTTATATAAATTTCTTTATATAAATTTCTTTATCATTGTAAATCAATCTATTATTGATTTTATAAAATAAAATAAACCAATCCATGGTTCATTTTAATTTCCATGAAAAATAAATCTCTTTATATAAATTTCTTTATATAAATTTCTTTATCCATAATTTTATAAAACAAACCACGCTCAGTTTATTTTATAATTTGAACAAAAAATTCGGTTTTACCCTTTTGTTGTGGCCGACCAAACAAAGAGGGTGGGGACTCTCTTTGGTCGGCCAAATCCAAGCTAAAACTATACGAATTAAACTCATTTAATTCGTCCAATAAGTCTTCAAAAGACTTAGCCATTTTATGCTTCCGATGCGTCTCTGAAAAATTCAGATTCGACTTATCTCTCTTGATCGAAAAATCCAATTTTCAACTCGTTTTAAATCCCTCGGATTACTCGTAGTGCGTGTGACTAAATAGGCTTTCGATTTATGTTGGCCGTCTATAATTAACCAATTATAGAACGATCATGAGTGGCACCTAGTAGTACATCAAGATCCCCAATTAATCGAAAGATCAACGGTTGACCTCAGAAATTATTCTGAAACTCTTCAGCAGCTCTAATGAATCGTGCCTCATTCCCTTCACCATCTTATACCCACTTGGTTCAGGACATGGTCTATGTTTGTTAGTCCCCACTAGGTTGACTATGTAACGCCCGCCTTTCTCCCACACCTCTTGGTGTGGCGAGATGGGCGTCGTTACTCTAAACATACATGTGCATAAACCAAACATCTTAATGAAGCGGAAACATTTTTTTTCTAAACATCCTTTTAATCATGCAACTAAACACATGGAACATTCATACATGACATCATATCATAACTTAACCATTCCATGACTTATTCATAATCATCATAAGCAGTATGTACTTATCCATAAAAGTAGCATCATAAGTCTTAAGTCATCTATTAGTCATAACCATAAAACGTAGCATAAAATTTAAGAAAACATTTTCACACCCAAGACATGCATTATGTGAGAATACGAGAATCTTTTGCCAAGTCATTGCTACACGCACACATGCTTCTGCCTCTCCTGCGGCTTCCCTTAATAGCCTCTTGTTTGATCTGCGGTACGAGGAAAATAAAACTATAAGCACATAGGCTTAGTAAAATCCTTTCCTACTCACTAAAACTATACGTCACTTAAACATAAACATATCAAGTATCTGACATAACATAACTTCGAACATAGACATAAGCATAGTCATAGCATAAGTCATAAGCATATGAACAACTAACATAGCATGATTCCTAACATCACCATAGATCTACAACCTACTTAACATGGCATAAATCTTAACATACATGAGCGTAAAACATACATACATGACATGGAACATACTTATACTTGGCATAATTCCTAACATACATGAACATAAGGCATACTTATCATGACATAGTTCTTAGCATACATGAACATAGGCATACTTATCATAACATAATTCTTAGCATATATGAACATAAAGCATACTTATACATGACATGAAATATGAGCATAAACACAAGCATAAAATATACTTACCTCGGCGCGATGCATAACATGGATGTATGAATGAGTCAAATGCATTTACTACATAAAGATGCTTAGTTTTGAAATCATACTTTTAAATGCTTAACATAAACATAACATCATTGGGGTCCCCGGCTTGTACCACATACATACATCATAAGCGCGCATCCCTAAGTAAATATGAGGTAGCTAGCCTCAACCTACTAGGGTAAGGACAGCATAGTCGGTAGTCGTAGAACCGGGGCGTTCTTAAGGTGCCCATCCCTGTTGCACAGCTTCGGTAGTGCCAGAACCGTGGACAGCATAGTCGGTAGTCCAGAACCGGGGCGTTCTTAAGGTGCTCATCTCTTGGACCCTTACTTCGGTCCGGTACAAACCTCATACATAAAAATAAACATGCATGCTTCATCATTCATACTTGTCATTCATACTTATTTCATATCATCGTTATGCCTTCATCATTCATACTTATCATACATACTTAAGGCATAACCATCACTTTCATTCATACTTATCATTCTTTATTCACATAATAGGACATACATGCATAATCATGGTTCTAGTCATAACCTTATCCGGGTTCATCAAGCTTGCATGATCATGATACATAATAAACATACACCTCATACATGACACATTTTATCTAGCATACATAATCCTAGTATTCATTATAAGACATGGATGAGAAGCTACATATAATCCTAACACCTACTACTAGGGTTCATAGCATTCATCATAAAACATGTATATATATCTTCATGAATCATAAATCCATTATAAGCATTTATCAATATTCATGCATTATTATATTTATCATAACCTACTTCTACATCAATTACATGTATCCATGGCATATGATCTAAATATTCATGATTAAAACATAACCTAACATCAAGCATACAAAGTCATGTTATATAACACATCAACTAGGATTTTAGTCACATGGAGGCCCTTACATCATGCTTAAAAATGTACTAGCATCATGGTAATTTATAACATGCATTCTTGAGACCCGAACCCAAACCAAACCCTAAGTTTGGGGTCTTGGCCGAAACTTGAAGAAAACTAAGTTCATAGAAAATTTTCCTAGGGTAAGATTAACATCCTATACCTTGCATATCATACCATGGAAGACCAATTTAACCCTTGATTGGACTTAACACTAAGCGCTAGCCCTAGTACATGACTTGGCTGAAACCCATAAGGGTAACAAACCCATAGAAATTTATACAAATTACTACTTTCATCCATACTATATCATAGCAAGACATACTAAGCATGCTTGGAGAATTGGAGATTAAACCTAGGCCTAATCTTGAAAGTGGCTGAAACCCTAAGGGGTTCTTAGGGTGCCCTAAAACTTCAAACATCATGTTTTTATACTTCACCTATCATAGGTAACCATTTGCAAATATAACTCAAGTCTCTAACATGATTTCTAGCCCAATATATGCCTTGGCCGAATCCTTCACGCCCTTTTCATGGATTTTTTTCCAACATATCATGCCAATAAGACTTAGATCATGACATATAACTTTGAAAGCTATCATACCACAGGTGAGAGGGATTTACCTTCCTTGATCTTGCTTACAACTTTGGATAAAAGATAACAAGAGAACCTCCTTGTCTCTAAATTCTCCTTAGTCCTTGTATCCTTGTAGGGGGGCCTTAGATCTTCCAAATAGAGTCCTTGGTGGAACTTTTCTCAAGGGGAAGAGCACCTTGAATTTTCGGCCAAAGCAAGGAGGAAGAAGAAATGAAGAAGAGAAGGGAAGTTGTAACTTCCTTAGTCCTTGTATCCTTGTAGGGGGGCCTTAGATCTTCCAAATAGAGTCCTTGGTGGAACTTTTCTCAAGGGGAAGAGCACCTTGAATTTTTGGCCAAAGCAAGGAGGAAGAAGAAATGAAGAAGAGAAGGGAAGTTGTAACTTCCTTTCCCTATTTATATCATTTTGAAAAGGAGTAAATGAAGAGTCATGGTTCCTCTTCCCACGATGACTCTTCATTTCCTACACCTTAACTAATATCCACATCATTCCCTTATAGCACTTCCTTGCTAGGTGAATTGGTTAGTGCATGCATGGTTGTAGACTAGGTCCAAGGTTCAATCCTTGGTGCATGCACTAATTTTCTATTTTATTTTTAATTTATTTCCTATTATTTTAGAAAATTCCTTAAAAATTCTCCCATAATTATGTTAATATTTTTCATTACAATCCCTCTATTTTTATATTAAATTCTACCTAAATCCACCCATAATAATGGCACTAGAAGCCCCTATAAGGCCCCTTAGTACTTAGTTACTCTCAATTTAAATGAGAGAGCCTTGGGTTTCTAGGCTAAGGTTCGTACTAATATTTCTAGATCCTTCGAAAAATTATCTAGACATGCTTAATATTTTAAAGAAAATATTAAGAGAATTTTCCGGGTCGTTACAGACTACGTCACACCTAGCCCAAGCAATGTCTTTCTCGTCCAATAGATTCTAATTAGTCTCATGTATCTGAGATATTCATACTCTGATCATGTGATGCTCTGGCCAGAGGCTTCGAGTAATAATCTGACGATAGGCCTTGGTTATACATCTCCTCGCAAGGAGTGGTGAATCCTTTGTAGGCTGTTCAATCATCTTCGGGCACTTCGGCTTATACCCAATCATCCTGGGCCCACACCTCCTTGGAGATGCTTACTTAAGATGTCAAACTATAAGTCTTCATGACCAAGATGACTTGAACACCGTAAGTCAAAGGAACATCGCACTTAAGCTGCAGTAAGAACTTCATTGACATATCTATATGTAGATTACGATATGAAGTTTTACAGCCAGTCACTCCAATGAACTAGTTCCCTTAACTAGCATTCATGTTTATCTCCGGACATCCCAATGTCACCAGCCAGTGAGAATCAGCTGATTAGAGAATAACCCATGCTAGTCTCAACAGAATTGATAGTGTCCGTATTTATCAATTCATCGACTAGGGACAATTTCAATACTTCACAATTGCACATGTAGAGATAATCACTAGTTGTGAATTCATCACAAATTCTCTCATGCTGAGAATTGTATTGCGGACATTCAGTGAATGAGTTTATGATCTCAATTAAATACACAAACATGTACACTCAAATAGTGAATATTCATTTATTAAAGTAAATGATTACAATCATAAGGCGATTGCCTTAGGACACTTCTCTCATATTACTAACAAACTCCCACTTGGCCTAATGCCAATCGCTACGGTATCCAATACCACAGGCTCTAACATGACCCTCAAACATGCTTTGAGGCAAGGCCTTAGTTAAAGGATCCGCTAAATTCCTTTCAGGGGGAATTTTCTCAATTTGTATATCATTCCTACTTATAATCTCTCTGATTAGATGATAGCGGCGAAGCACATGTTTGGATCGCTGATGAGACCTTGGTTCCTTTGCTTGTGCAATAGCTCCATTGTTGTCGCAGTAAACCGGCACTGCTTTATCAATGGTTGGAACCACACCACGTTCTGAGACAAACTTCTTGATCCGGACTGCTTCCTTCGCTGCTTCCGAAGCTTCAATATATTCCGCTTCCGTGGTAGAGTCTGCTACGGTGTCTTGTTTGGAACTCTTCCAACTTATTACGCCTCAATTCAAAGTAAATACGTATCCGGACTGAGATTTGGAGTCATCCTTATCTGTTTGAAAACTGGCATCTGTATACCCACGTATTATCATATCTCCTTCTCCATATATTAGGAACACATCCTTAGTTCTTCTTAAGTACTTAAGGATTGTCTTGACAGCCGCCCAATGATCCATTCCTGGATCAGACTGGTATCTGCTTGTGACGCTCAGAGCATATGATACATCGGGCCTAGTACATAACATAGCATACATGATAGATCCTATTGCGGATGCATAAGGAATCTTATTCATGCAAATCCTCTCGTCTTCTGTGCGCGGACACATAGACTTTGAAAGGTTGATCCCATGCCTGATGGGAAGGTAACCTTTCTTGGATCCTGACATGCTAATCCTTTTTAGCACTCGGTCTATATATGTAGACTATAAAAGACCAAGCAACCGTTTTGATCTATCTCTATAGATTCTAATCCCAAGGATATAGGTTGCTTCTCCCAGGTCTTTCATGGAGAAAGCTTTGGACAACCAAATTTTAACCGACTATAAGACTGATATATCGTTTCCTATAAGCAATATGTCATCGACATATAATACATTGTCCCCTTGGATATTTTGGTTTTATCAACCGATGTGAAACCTTCAAGTTGTATCATGTATACATTCTCAAGCAGGTTTCCATTAAGGAAAGCTATTTTCACATCCATTTTCCATATCTCATAATCATAATGAGCTTCTATGGCGAGTAGCATCCGAATGGATTTAAGCATAGCTACTGGCAAATAGGTTTCGTCATAATCCATTCCTTGTTTCTGACGATATCCTTTTGCCACTAGTATAGCCTTAAAGGTAACAACATTACCTTCCATGTCGGTTTTCTTCTTGAAAACCCACTTGCACCCTATGAGCTTAATCCCTTCAGGTGGGTTAACCAAGTCCCATACTTGATTTTCATACATGGAATCCATTTCCGACTTCATGGCATCAAGCCATTTGTCTCTTTCTGAACTTTTCAGAACATCATCATAACTGATAGGTTTGTCATCACTAACGAGTAACACGTCATTCGATTCACTTACGAGAAATCCGTATCTCTTTGGAATATTGAGTGTCCTATCAGATCTACGAAGTAGTGGTGTTGTTTTATGTTCAACTGATAGCTCATCATTATGAGTTATTGGTTGTGGGTCTAGACTAGGTGTCTCTGTAATGTCTATTGGAGTTTCTTGAACTTCTTCAAGTTCAATATTACTCCCACTGTTTTCTTGTAAAAGAAATTCTTTTTCCAGAAATACAGCATGCCTTGAAACAAATACTTTTTGTTCCAAGGGATGATAGAATTGGTAACGCTTTGTTTCCATAGGGTATCCAATAAATAGACATTTATCAGACTTAGTATCCAATTTGTCTGATACAGTCCGCTTCACATAAGCAGGACAACCCCATATCTTAAGGTGAGTTAAGTGAGGTTTCTTACTATTCCACATCTCATATGGAGTAGTAGAGACTACCTTGGTCGGGACTCTGTTTAGCAAGTAAACAGCTGTCTTGAGCGCATAGCCCCAAAAGGAAATTGGAAGAGTTGCTTGATTCATCATGGATCTAACCATGTCCATCAAGGTTCGGTTACGCCTCTCAGATACACCATTATGCTATGGTGTATATGGAGGAGTCCATTGAGACAATATCTCATTGTCCCTAAGATAATCTTGAAACTCTTGACTTAAGTATTCACCACCCCGATCGGATCGAAGTATCTTAATACTTTTGCTAAGCTGTTTCTCTACTTCATTTCTGAACTCTTTGAATTTCTCAAAAGCTTCAGATTTGTGTTTCATTAAGAACACATACCCAAATCGTGTGTGATCATCGATAAAGGTAATGAAGTAGCTATAGCCTCCTTGTGCAAGAGTTGACATTGGTCCACATATATCAGTATGTATTAGACCAAGCAATTCTCCCACTGGACTACCTTTTCTGGAAAAGGGTAATTTGGCCATCTTGCCTTTTAAGCATGATTCACATGTATCAAATGAACCGGGTTCAAATGATTCCAGAATTCCACATCGGTATAATTTGGTCATGCGTTTCTTACTTATATGGCCAAGACGACAATGCCACATATATGAGTCTATTTGATTATCTATTCGAGCATGTTTGTTGCTAACTCGATATTGAAAATGTCACCGGATAAATCTAACGTGTAGATACCATTGCACAAAGTTCCGATCCCATAAAGAACACCATTTAAAGTTATGTAACAACAATTATTACTAAAAGTTAAATGATAACCTTTTTCATTCAAGCATGAAATAGATACAACATCAGCAATCTTTGCTCCATTTCCAACTCGCAAATTCGCTTCTCCCTTGACGAGTGTTCTTCTATTCCTTAGCCCCTGTATGTCATTACATATATGTGAGCTACACCCAGTATCAAGTACCCAGGTGGTTGAGGAAATAGAGTGACATTCAATAACGAAGATACCTGAAGAGGATGGGGCATCGGATGTCTTCTTCTTCAAGGACTCAAGATAAACCTTGCAGTTTCTTCGCCAGTGACCCTCCTTGCCACAGTGATGCCAAGTGCCTTTTGGGGTCTTTTAAGTCTTTTTAGCCTTTTTCTTCTTTCCCTTATTCAGTTCTTTGGCCTTCCTCTTGGAACCTTTCTTCGAGGAACCAACTAACAGTACCGTCTTCTGATCCTGCTTTAGAGAAGGCTCTATAGTCTTCAGCAGGTTGAGCAACTCAGGAATGGTAGTCTCCAACTTGTTCATCCGATAGATCATCACAAATTATGAATAACTTTTGGGCAAATAATGCATAATTAAGTCAATACTTAGTTCATGATCCATTGCAAAACCGAGTGTGCCCAGTCGCTCAATGTACCCCAACATCTTCAACACAAACTGTGAGACAGATGTGTCTTCCTGCATCTTGGAGGTGAAGAGGAGTCTGGAGACCTCGAACCTTTCGGATCTCACCTGCTCGTCAAATAACTCATGAAAATGGAAGATGATGGTATAAGCATCCATATGCTCATGCTGCTTTTGCAGCTCAAGTACCATAGCGGCTAGCATGATGCAACTCGCAAGTTCAGAATCGGTCACATGTTTCTGATAGGCCACTAACTGGTCTGGAGTTGCATCTTGTAAAGTCCCGCCCTAAATCCTCTAAGGATTTGTGGCGTTACTTTAACATTCATAACATCTTTACTAATGCTTATATTTATACTACTTTATGCATCATATAGCGGAAGCATAACATCATTCACGTAATGTTAACATGACTACTTCATGTATTCATTTCCATCTAAGCTTTAGATGCATGCGATCATACAAGAGCGGAAGCATAAGACTTGAAAGCATGTAGATCATGCTTGTACGTGAGAGCATGAAGCCTAGGGTTTAAAAACAAATTTTATACATGAGTAGGCCGAAACATGTATGGGCATTATAGCATTTAGGAGCAAGTTTCATGAAATGCATAAAGTATGTGGTGTCCATGCGCATGATACAATATTGACAAGTAAGGATCTAAACATATGGAAGGTTTTAACATGATCGTGGCATGCGACATGGGGAGCATAAGGGTGTTGAACATGAGAGGACTCAAACCAGCAAGTGATGGCCGAATATCATAAGTGATCTAAGCATAACTAGGCATGGCAAGTATGATAGAGTTTTAGTGGATCATGAGCATAAACAAGATAGAATGTTATGAGGGAAGTATCATATCAACTACTTTAGCATAATCGAATAGAGTGGTGTATCCATACAGTCAAGATGGAGACATCATATGTTCACAAGTATAGCAAAAACTTATCATGAAGTAGAGTAATGCCAAACATAAGAGCAATCTTAGAGTAGTGTGCAGAAGAAGGTGTATAACATCCTTAGGTTTCAAAATTGAAAACAAAACATAGAGCGAGCAAGATCTTTAATCCACCGTCACTATCACATTTCCCTTGCTCTTCTTCCTGCAGCTTCCTTAGTTAGTGTCCTGTAGCATAAGAACACTAAAACTATAAGCAATGCTTAGTAAGGCCTTGTCCTACTCACAAAACGTCGTCAATTCGTCAGCATATCAAGTATAGCATAGAAGCATAACATGTTAAGCATAGAAGTCATTAAGCATGGTAAACATAACGTGTAAAGACATGGGATCATTAAGCATGGTAGACATAGTGAGCATAGTAATTTCATGAAAAGATTTCCTTTTTGAAAACATATACATAGTACTTGAATATAACATAGTCATCTTTTGGGGGGCCCCGGCTTGTACCTTAGTTTTGTGCACATGAACCCTATTTAGGCACAAGGTAGCTAGCCTTGACCTAGAAA
>JAGFNQ010006328.1:1105880-1237183 GCA_024364735.1 Boesenbergia rotunda | reverse complement strand
TTCATTAATAACATGGCATGCATCTTCTTTCATAAAACATGGCATGCATCATCATTCATAAAACATGGCATGCATCATCATTCGTAAAACATGGCATACATCTTCATACATAAAACATGGCATGCATACCTAAACATCATTCTTATTCCTAGTGCTTGCATGAGCATGGCATATAAGGTAAGCATTGCATTATAATCATTTAACATGACACGTTTTCATAGACATTTATCCTACTCCATAGAGCTTGCATGATCATGATACATAAGGTAAACATTACATTTCATACCTAAGCATGGCATCTATCTCAAGCATACATAGGTAGGACTTCCATAAACGTGCTACCTACTATCCAAATGCATGGCATAGAACATAAGACATTCATAAATAAACCCTATTAAGCATGGCATCCAATCATAAACATTCAAACATATAACATGGTGCTTAAGGTTAGGGTTATAGGTAACTTAATTTCTACCACATGCTTGAACCTTGATATATATATATATATGTATACTTCATGATAAAGCATAAATCATCATTCTTCGAACCCTAACTCCTTCCAAACCCTAAATTCCTTTTCTTGGCCGAAACCTATAGGGATGGGTTCCATCAGTCAATTAATCATGTAAGATAGCATAAGGTAAAGAACCAACCATACTTTACTTATAAGACCATGGGAGGCCATTAGGGCTCATAATTAGGGTTATCCCTAACCTTTAGCCCTCTTTCCTTGTGCTGGCCGAAACCCTACAAGGCCATGGGTGCATGGAAAAATTCCATGGAAACCCCCAATCAAACATTAACACCAAATATACTCTACCATGAAGCCATTGGGACCCTTACTTGAGGGAATCCCTAACTTTTTGCCCTAGATCCAACTTGGCCGAAACTTGTGGGGGTCACAAAGCCTTGTAAAAGTTCACATAAGCCCCCCTCAATCTCCCTTATATCATGATAATACACAAAACACATGCTTGAGGGTTTAGGTTCAACCCTACCCATGGATTCATGGGATGGCCGAAACCCTAGGGGATCCTAGGGTAGCCCAAAAATTCTCAAAAATTATATTTAATCTCTAAACATCATGAGGACACATTAGAAAACATAATAAAGATTTTTAGCATCATCATGGACTCAAAAACCTTAGTGGCCGAAACCTATGTGAGGTTCATGCCTTCTTTTCTTTTTTTTCCAACATAAAATCTCAAACAACTTCATATTATGCTAAAATCCAAAAGGAACTATTATACCACAGGTGAGGGAGTCTTACCTTGGTTGATCTTGATTTTTCACCTTGATTATAGAGAATCAAAAGAACTCCTTAGACCCTAAGTCACCTCTAGCCCTTGTAGTCTTGGGAAACCTCTAGATCTTGGAGATGAAACCTTCTTGTGGAGCTTTTCCAAGGGAAAATCCCCCTTATGGTGTTCGGCTAGAATGAGGAAGGAGAAGGAGAGAAAATGCAATTGATGGAAGGAAGAAGGTAACTCCCAAATCCCCCTCTTTATAACCCATTAAGGAGGTAAATGAAGAGTCTCTTCATGACCCTTCATCTTCTTCTAAGCCTTAACCAATATCAACTTCATTTCCTCATAGCACTCCCTTGCTAGGTGAATTGGTTAAAGCATACATGGTTGTACAAGAGGTCCAAGGTTCAATCCTTGGTATATGCACATTGTTTTCCACTTTATTTTTATTTTATTTTTCTTAATATTCGAAAATCCCCTAGAAATCCCCCCATAATTATGTTAATATTTCCCATTAAAATCCTTTTATATTTTTATAAATTTTTTTACCTAAAATTCACCAATAATCATGGTACTAGAAAGCCCATATAAGGCCCATTAGTGCCCATTTCCTCAATTTAATTGGAAAAGGCATGGATTTCTAGGCTAAAATTCGTGTCAATACTTCTAGGTCCCTCGGAAAATTATCTAGACATGCTTAATATTTTAAAAAAATATTAAGAAAATTTTCCGGGTCGTTACATAAACGGCGCGGTATATTTCTCCCGAACTCCTGTTTTGTTTAGCTATGTTTTAATTGTGTCATCTTGCTTTGTCTCATCATTTTATGTAAGTTAGTTTATTATTTTGATTTGATATCATAGTCAATAATTAACTAACTGGACCTCGAAGATAAACACAAAAATCGGAGATCCAAACCGTCATCTTTTCCGCCGTTAATTAATCCGGAAAGTTACAAGGGCCTAACATCGGTTTTGTCTAAGTTGTGACTTGGAATAATTAACACGACGATGAGTCGGTCGTTAGAGGGGCGGGTCTCTATTCGGATTAAATTTTTTAATTCGTAGCCATAGAGAGGTCTCCCAGATATGACCACGTGGTTGTCTTGGAAACCGCCAAGTCATACCAACATCTTCAAGAGCAATCCTAAGGTTCCACTCCATTCCGAACCATGTCTCCATCTTTGTCTTCCAATACTCATAGTATTCATGATCATAGGATGGTGGAGTGTAGATGTCATCCCCAAATTTGTCTTCCATCATTTTTCCTCTAGCTTTCTTTGCTCCCTTGACGGTTATTCCAATCAAGAGCGGTCCTAGCTCTGATACCACTTGTTAGATCGATACGGTTGCTAGAGAGGGGGTGAATAGCACTTTTCAAATCTTCTTCTTCCTACATTGTTAGTTGCACAAGCAGAAATACAAAAGAATTAAACTAACAACAAGAAAGCAATGCTAACAATACCGATTTACTTGGTATCCACCCCTAAGAGTAACTAATCTAAGAATCCTTTGGTGGATCACTCCCCGGATAACCTCCGGCTAAGCTTTGTCGCTCCTTGTGGGTGGAGAAACCTCGCCACAGCACCTTGACAATATCCGAGCACTTAGACTACTATTTGGCTCTTACCCAAAGCCAAATTTGTCAGGAATGCCGGCCAAAACGAAGCCCTCTTAAATAGGACTTACCTTCTGTTTGGTCGCCGGCAGTTGACTGCCCCGACGGTTGAAGCCCTCTCAAATTCAACCGTTGACACCCAACGTTCGAATTCTGAGTGCCACCAGTCGACTGCCTCAAGGGCAGTCGATTAGTCCACTCACACACCTAAGGTTTCCCTTCCTGAGTACACTTCTCTCAGCACTCAAACCCTAGGATTTCTCGAGTACAATCACACAGCTCTCATACCCTCACGACTCAACTGACTCCTCATCAGCAGCCTCGACTATTGCCTTCGCGGCCTCTTCATCTTCGGCTCCCATCCCTCGGATGCACGCAAGCCTCCAGCTTGCCTCCATGCCATCCTTCACGCATGCCTCGAAGTCCGCGCCCCTCAGCTCATCATCCCTGCTCTCCATAGTCCCTCAGGTGCGCACATAATCCCGCGGCTTGTCTCCATACCACCCTTCACCGTACCGAGGTCGTCCAGCTAAGCCAATATGTGTAACCTGCACATCCTGCACACTCACATACACATATCAAATACACAAGGGAAAACCTAACTTAAACCCTTTGCCCAAACATCAAAACACATGGTCACTCCGGACCATAGATTGCCCCAATAGGGTTTCCTAAGTGAATACTTCATCGTCCTTGAGAGACCTCTCCATGTCTATGGATTAAAAATTATTCTGAATGGAGACCCGTCTCCCAACGACCATCTCGTCATCATATCAAACGATTCAAATTACAACTTAGCCAATCTCAAAGATCGAACCTTGTAATTTGCCTAACCGTTCGACTGGGGAAAAGATGATGAGTGGATCATCGATTTTTGTGTTTATTATCGGGGTCTAATTAATTAATTATTATCAATGATTAACAAATAATCAAACCAATAAAAATCAATTAACACACATGAAATAACAAGACTAAAACAAAGAAGCCAAGGAAGAAAATTATACCTTCCTTTACCTCATAGCATTCTACCTTATGTCCCTTCCCTCCCGGACGTCATGTGGGCGACGAGCTACCGAGAACCGGAATCACCAAGGCGCTTCTATCATCTTCATAGCTTGGTCGAAACCCTAGGACTTCTTCCTCCAATTGCCGATGGCCCACCTAGGTTTTGGCCGCCGGCGTCGTCCCTCCTCCTTGCTCCCAGCACACGCACGGTGAAGAGGAAGGGAAGAGAATGATGAAGAAGAAAGAATAGAAGAAGAAGAAGAAGAGATGAACTCTTCTCCACAATCCAAACAAACTTCCTAATCTCCTTCTTCCTTGTAACGACCCGGAAAATTCTCTTAATATTTCCTTAAAGTATTAAGCATGTCTAGATAATTTTCTGAGGAACCTAGAAATATTAATGCTAACTTTGGTCTAGAAAATCCATGTTTTCTCATTTAAATTGGGAAAAAGGGCACTAATGGGCCTTATATGGGCTTTTTAGTACCATAATTATGGGTGGATTTTAGGTGAAAATTTATATAAATATAAAAGGATTTTAATGAGAAATATTAACATAATTATGGGGGAATTTTTAGAGAATTTTTGGAATTTTAGGGAAATAAAAAGAAAAATAAAATAAAAATAAGGTGCATGGACCAAGGATTGAACCTTGGACCTCTTGTACAACCATGCATGCTCTAACCAACTCTCCTAGCAAGGGAATGTTATGAGGGAATGAAGTGGAAATTAGTTAAGGCTTAGAAGAAGATGAAGGGTCATGGAGAGACTCTTCATTTACCTCCTTAATGGGTTATAAAGAGGGAGGTTTGGGAGTTACCTCTTCCCTTCCATCAATTGTACTTTCTCCCCTCCTCCTTCCTCATCCTAGCCGAAACCTCAAGGAGAGGTTCTCCCATGGAAAAGCTCCATAAGAAGGTCTCATCTCCATGATCTAAGGGTTTCCCAAGGATACAAGGGCAAGGGGGTTCAAGGGTCCAAAGGATTTACAATTTCCTTCTCTTTTAAGGTTTAAAACTCAAGATCAACCAAGGTAAGACTCCCTCACCTATGGTATAATAGTTCCTTATGTTTTTAGCATGATATATTGGTGGGTTTTGGGATTTGATGTTAAAAGAAACAAAAACCAAGAACCCTAGTCCTATGGGTTTCGGCCACTAGAGTTTTAAGGTCAATGATGATGCTAAAAACCTTCATAATGTTGTTTAATGTTCTCTTATGATGTTTAGAGATTAAATATAATTTTTGTGAATTTTTGAGGTACCCTAGGATACCCTAGGGTTTCGGCCAACATCAAGAACCCATGGGTAGGGTTGGGTTTAAAACCTCAAGTATGTGTTTTATGTATTATCATGATATAAGGGAGATGGAGGGTGTTTATGTGAATGTTTCACATGGCCTAGAGACCCTATAGGTTTCAGCCAAGTACCCTAATAGGGTGGAAGGTTAGGACTTATTTCAAGTAAGGGCCACAATAGCCCTATGGTAAGGTATGGTTGGTGATTAACAATTGATTTGGGGATTTTAATGGAATTTTTCCATGCCCCCATGGCCTTGAAGTTTCGGCCAAGAGCAAGACTAGGGTTAAAGGGTTAGGGTTGGCCTTAAGTATGGAATCAAATGTTTCCTATGGCCTAGTATGTATGTATGAGATGTTGTTTGGGAAGTTATGTGAAGTTTCATGGACCTAGGGTTCCTTGGGGGCTTTCGGCCAAGGACCTAACTTAGGGCTAGGGTTGGGTTAAACCTACAAAGATGCTTGTGTATAGGTTACTAAGATGTATGTTTAAGTAAGATGGAGGAATTTCTATGTTAACCAAACCCTTAGTTATATGTCATGAATTATATGTTAGGTCATAAATGTTTAGACATGTGCCATGATTTATGAATGATATGAATGTATGCCATGTTTTATGAATAATATGTATGTATGCCATGTCTTATAAATGATATGTAGGTATGCCATGTCTTATGAATAAGATGTAGGTAGGCCATGATTTATGAATAATTTGTATGTATGCCATGATTTATGAATGATGTGTGCATATGCCCTGTTTAAGAATGAAAATGATGAATGAAGTTAAAGTTCATGCCTTTGAGGTTTAATGATGATATGGAATGAAAATGAAGAATGAAGTTAAAGTTCATGCCTTCAAGGCATAACGATGATGTCAAGTATGATGAAGGAATGAATATGCTATGAATGACTATGAATGAAAAAGCATGTGAAAGCATTTTATTTTATTTTATGGGCTTGTACCGGACCTAAGTAAGGTCCATGGTTTTGGACTACCGATGAAGCTGTCCACGGTTCGGGACTACCGATGAAGCTGTCCTTACGGTTCGGGACTACCGATGAAGCTGTCCTTACCCTAGTAGGTCGAGATTAGCTACCTCGTATTTACCTAGGGATGCGCGCATATGATGTATGAATGTGGTACAAGCCAGGGCCCAATGATGTTATGATTATGTTAAAGTATTTAAAAGCATGTTTTTAAAGATTAAGCATCCTTATATATATATATGCACAATTGCCACATGCATCCATCCATGTTATGCATTATATCTATGATAAGAATAGTATGCAAAGTAAGTTTATGCAAGGTATGTTTATGCAAATGATTTTATGTCCATGCTAATTTATGATGTCATGATTTAATTATGTTTATGCTAGGTTAGGATGCCATGATTTTATTTATGTTCATGCTAGTTTATGATGCCATGATTTAATTATGTTTATGCTAAGTTAGGATGTCATGATTTTATTTATGTTCATGCTAGTTTATGATGCCATGATTTAATTATGTTTATGCTAGATTAGGATGCCATGATTCTGTTTATGTTCATGCTAGTTATGATGCCATGATTTAATTATGTTTATGCTAGGTTAGGATGTCATGATTTTATTTATGTTCATGCTAGTTTATGATGTCATGATTTAATTATGTTTATGCTAGGTTAGGATGCCATGATTTTATTTATGTTCATGCTAGTTTATGATGCCATGATTTAATTACGTTTATGCTAGGTTAGGATGCCATGATTTTATTTATGTCCATGCTAATTTATGAAGCCATGATTTAATTATGTTTGTGCTAAGTTAGGATGTCATGATTTTATTTAGGTTCATGCTAAGAATATTTATGAGGTTATGCTTATTATGTTTATGTCTATGCCAAGTATTATGCCATGCCGTGAATGTTTTTAAGTTTATGTTTATGTCATGCTACGAATGTGATTAAGTTTATGTTCATGCCATGTCGAATGTATGCTAAGTGATCATAAAGGCTTATGTTCTAAGTAAAGCATTAAGTATGTTAATGTTTCATATGCTCATGATTAAGTGATGGATGGTTTTAGTGAGTAGGAAAGAGTCTTACTAAGCTTGTGTGCTTATAGTCTTATTTCCTTATACCGCAGATCACGCAAGGGGACAGTAAGGAAGCAGCAGGAGGGCAATAAAGCATGTGTGTGATAGTGACTTGGCCAAGAAACGATATGTTTGCTCGTCTTATGATAGAACTTTACCTTTACTATTATGTGCTTGAATGTGACTCTATGACATGAGGCTAAGTATGACATGATGCTAAGTATGACATAATGCTAATTATGACATGATGCTAAGTATGACATGAGATGATGATAAGTATAAAGTTAATATGCCAAGTTCCCATGTTATGGAGTTAGGAATGGTAGTAAGTGCATGTAGGTATAAGTTTTAAGGTTTCCGCTGCATTATGATGTCTACATGCCCTAAGTATGTTAACGTAACGCCGCTTTATGAAAAAAAAAAGTGGGCGTTACAGGTTGGTATCAGAGCAGTTACCATCTCACTACACACACATCAAGCTCTCTTCCTGCCGCTTCCAAGTAAGTACCTCTTTACATATCTGATAGTAGTAAGATGTTTTATGGTTTTAAGATATACAAGTATGAACGATAGTTATGATGAACAGTACTTTAGGATATTTAACGATGAATGATATTTTATCTTCTTTTATGAATTGAATACCTAGAATTTAAGGGTAGGAAAGTGGTTATATATTTTAATCACTAGGGTAGAAGAAATTGATTTGCATGTGTTTTCTCTGTGTATGTTTGCGAATTGAAAAAAAAAAAAGAGAAATGGTTTTGTACTGGCTTAGTCGGTTTGGTACTAACTATGTCATTTTTTTTTCCAATTCCAGATGTCGCATGAGAACTACACTGAGAGGTGCCGCATGTTGATGAAGCGGATAGAGGAAGTTGAGAACAGTCCGACTCGTGGGATTCAAGGCAACATGGGGTTCTTAAATCGACTATTCTGGAAACTGGAGCAGGAAGGGTTTCCAGTTATGGATGATCATTAGATCGGAGCTCTGTTACGTTCATTGCCCAATCGGGTAAGAGAGGTCGCACATCAGATTTGGGGGCAGCACGGATGTCGTATCTCATATACGGAATTGTGTAAGTAGCTTCTCCGCCATGAGTTTCCAGAAGATCTGGGGGACTCAGAGGAGGATCCCAAGATGTACGAGGAGGATCCCGAGCCGTTAGAAGAGGATCCTGAGATGTACGCGGAGGACACCGAGCCATTCGAGGAGGACCCCGAGATGTATGAGGAGGACCCCGAGATGCTCGAGAAGTTTGAGGAAGACCCGATGAGCGAGGACGATCTCGAGGTGTTTGAAGAAGATCCCGAGATGTTTGAGGAAGACCCCGGGATGTTTGGAGAAGACCCTGAAGTGGTTGAGGAGGATCCCGAGATAGAAGAAGAGGATCCGATGGAGACGGTAGAAGATCCTGAGGCAGGCCAAGGAGAGATGAACGAAGGAGTGGCAGTGACTGCCATGATGTTCTTTGTTATGGGCATGATGGCAGCCCGTCTATTTCATTGAGTTCGATTAGTGTTGTGAACCAATAAGGTCTAAATTAGTCATAATACAATTTTTCGAGAGTGTGTTTCAATCTTATGTTCATGAACCTGATATTAACAATGCGTGACCTATCATATCACATAATGGTGTCAAAGTACATAAAGGAGATGATAACGCTATGAGAGTTTCTTGGAACTAAAAGGGAGACTCACAAGTGCACCAATCCTTACCCTTCCATAATGTAATCAGAGCTTTGACATATATAGCGATACCTCCAAACTAGGACTTGGAGCTGTACTTATGCAGAATGGAAAGGTTATTGCCTACGCCTCTAGGCAACTCAAGGAGTACGAACAGAATTACCCCACTCATGATCTGGAACTGGCCGCGGTGGTATTCGCTCTTAAGATATGGAGGCATTATCTGTACGGAGCGCAGTGTCGAATTTATACAGACCACCAGAGTCTGCGATATTTCTTCACTCAGAAGGACCTGAATATGAGGTAACGCCGATGGCTTGAGTTGGTGAAGGACTATGACTGCGAGATCTTCTACCATCCAGGGAAGGCAAACAAAGTGGCCGATGCACTCAGCCGGAAGTCAAGTGCCACCTTGATGTTTATATCTAGATTACCCCGACCACTCGAAAGAGAAATGGTTAATTTTGGGGTCGAGGTCATCACCGGACGACTTTGCACCATGACAATATCACCCACGCTGTTTGGGGATATGTTGGAAAAACAGAATAGTGATCTGAGTCTTCAGAAAATAAAATAGGAGATCCTAGAAGGAAAAGGCGATGGTTTTCACATCGCAAAAGGGGGGAACTATACCTTAGGGATCGTCTATGTATTCCTAATGATCCGGAGCTTCGAAGGAAAATACTAGCGGAAGCTCACGGAACCCCTTATTCGATGCATCCAGGATCCACCAAGATGTATCAATATTTGAAAGAGAAGTTCTGGTGGTCCGGTATGAAGAGAGATGTGGCTCAACATGTCAGTACTTGCATGACTTGCCAGCAAGTGAAAGCAGAACACCAGCGACCCAGAGGAGTTCTGCAGCCACTTCCAATTCCGGAATGGAAATGGGAAGATATCTCAATGGATTTCATTTCAGGACTTCCCCGGACTACAAATGGATATGATGCGATATGGGTCATTGTGGACAAGCTGACGAAGTCTGCTCACTTCTTAGCAATCATGATGACTTATTCGATTGAGCAACTGGCTCAATTATATGTTAAGGAGATAATCAGACTTCATGGAGTTCCAAAGACCATCATCTCAGATAGGGATGGTCGTTTTACTTCGCACTTCTGGGAGTGTGTTCAGAAGTCTCTTGGCACTAAATTACGATTTAGCACCGCCTTTCACCCTCAGACTGATGGGCAAACTGAACGGGTGAATCAAGTACTAGAAGACATGTTGCGAGCTTGTACCTTAGATTTCAAAGGAAGCTGGTGTCGATATCTATGCTTAGCGGAATTCGCGTACAACAATAGCTACCAAGCTACTATTGGAATGGCACCTTATGAAGCGTTGTATGGGAGGAGATGTAGGTCTCCGATCTGTTGGTATGAGGGTGGTGAAAAGAGGGAAATGGGGCTCACAACGGAGATCATCAACAGCACCACCCGAGCTATACACAATATTCGACAACGGATAGAAACTGCTCAGAGCCGGCAGAAGAGTTATGCCGATGTCCGGCGTAGACCACTGGAATTTAATGTCGGAGATTGGGTGTTTCTGAAAGTGGCTCCTATGAAGGGGGTGACAAGATTTGGGAGGAAAGGAAAACTAAGTCCGCACTATGTGGGACCGTACCCAATTATGAAAAGAGTTGGTAAAGTGGCATATGAGCTAGAGCTGACTCCAGAGATCTCAGCTATCCATAACGTATTCCATGTGTCCCTGCTTAAAAAGTGTATCCCAAATATGGACCAAGTGATCGAGCCGCAGACAGTACAAGTGCAAGAGGACCTAAGTTATGAGAGCATACCCATCCAGATTTTGGATAGGGAGGTCAAGAAGCTGAGGAGTAAGGAGGTACCCTTAGTCAAGGTCTTATGGAAAAGTCAACGGTTCGAGGAAGCTACCTGGCAACGCGAGGACGAGATGCGACGCAAGTACCCGGAGTTGTTCTAAGTTCGAGGACGAACTTTCACGAGGTATGGGGGATTGTAACGACCCGAAAAATTCTCTTAATATTTCCTTAAAGTATTAAGCATGTCTAGATAATTTTCTGAGGAACCTAGAAATATTAATGCTAACTTTGGCCTAGAAAATCCATGTTTTCTCATTTAAATTGGGAAAAAGGGCACTAATGGGCCTTATATGGGCTTTTTAATACCATAATTATGGATGGATTTCAGGTGAAAATTTATATAAATATAAAAGGATTTTAATGAGAAATATTAACATAATTATGGGGGAATTTTTAGAGGATTTTCGGAATTTTAGGGAAATAAAAAGAAAAATTAAATAAAAATAAGGTGCATTGACCAAGGATTGAACCTTGGACCTCTTGTACAACCATGCATGCTCTAACCAACTCACCTAGCAAGGGAATGTTATGAGGGAATGAAGTCGAAATTGGTTAAGGCTTAGAAGAAGATGAAGGGTCATGGAGAGACTCTTCATTTATCTCCTTAATGGGATATAAAGAGGGAGGTTTGGGAGTTACCTCTTCCCTTCCATCAATTGCACTTTCTCCCCTCCTCCTTCCTCATCCTAGCTGAAACCTCAAGGAGAGGTTCTCCCTTGGAAAAGCTCCACAAGAAGGTCTCATCTCCAAGATCTAAGGGTTTCCCAAGGATACAAGGGCAAGGGGGTTCAAGGGTCCAAAGGATTTACAATTTCCTTCTCTTTTAAGGTTTAAAAATCAAGATCAACCAAGGTAAGACTCCCTCACCTGTGGTATAATAGTTCCTTATGTTTTTAGCATGATATATTGGTGGGTTTTTGGGATTTGATGTTAAAAGAAACAAAAACCAAGAACCCTAGTCCTATGGGTTTCGGCCACTAGAGTTTTAGGGTCAATGATGATGCTAAAAATCTTCATAATGCTGTTTAATGTTCTCTTATGATGTTTAGAGATTAAATATAATTTTTGAGAATTTTTGGCGTACCCTAGGATACCCTAGGGTTTCGGCCAACATCAAGAACCCATGGGTAGGGTTGGGTTTAAAACCTCAAGTATGTGTTTTATGTATTATCATGATATAAGGGAGATGGAGGGTGTTTATGTGAATGTTTCACATGGCCTAGAGACCCTATAGGTTTCGGCCAAGTACCCTAATAGGGTGGAAGGTTAGGACTTATTTCAAGGAAGGGCCACAATGGCCCTATGGTAAGGTATGGTTGGTGTTTAACAATTGATTTGGGGATTTTATTGGAAGTTTTCCATGCCCCCATGGCCTTGAAGTTTCGGCCAAGGGCAAGACTAGGGTTAAAGGGTTAGTGTTGGACTTAAGTATGGAATCAAATGTTTCCTATGGCCTAGTATGTATGTATGAGATGTTGTTTGGGAAGTTATGTGAAGTTTCATGGACCTAGGGTTCTTTGGGGGCTTTCGGCCAAGGACCTAACTTAGGGCTAGGGTTGGGTTAAACCTACAAAGATGCTTGTGTATAGGTTACTAAGATGGATGTTTAAGTAAGATGGAGGAATTTCTATGTTAACCAAACCCTTAGTTATATGTCATGAATTATATGTTAGGTCATAAATGTTTAGACATGTGCCATGATTTATGAATGATATGTATGTATGCCATGTTTTATGAATAATATGTATGTATGCCATGTCTTATAAATGATATGTAGGTATGCCATGTCTTATAAATAAGATGTAGGTAGGCCATGATTTATGAATAATTTGTATATATGCCATGATTTATGAATGATGTGTGCATATGCCCTGTTTAAGAATGAAAATGATGAATGAAGTTAAAGTTCATGCCTTTGAGGTTTAATGATGATATGGAATGAAAATGAAGAATGAAGTTAAAGTTCATGCCTTCAAGGCATAACGATGATGATAAGTATGATGAAGGAATGAATATGCTATGAATGACTATGAATGAAAAAGCATGTGAAAGCATTTTATTTTATTTTATGGGCTTGTACCGGACCTAAGTAAGGTCCACGGTTTTGGACTACCGATGAAGTTGTCCACGGTTCGGGACTACCGATGAAGCTGTCCTGACGGTTCGAGACTACCGATGAAGCTGTCCTTACCCTAGTAGGTCGAGATTAGCTACCTCGTATTTACCTAGGGATGCTCTCATATGATGTATGAATGTGGTACAAGACAGGGCCCAATGATGTTATGATTATGTTAAAGTATTTAAAAGCATGTTTTTAAAGATTAAGCATCCTTATATATATATATGCACAATTTCCACATGCATCCATCCATGTTATGCATTATATCTATGATAAGAATACTATGCAATGTAAGTTTATGCAAGGTATGTTTATGCAAATGATTTTATGTCCATGCTAATTTATGATGCCGTGATTTAATTATGTTTATGCTAGGTTAGGATGCCATGATTTTATTTATGTTCATGATAGTTTATGATGCCATGATTTAATTATGTTTATGCTAGGTTAGGATGCCATGATTTTATTTATGTTCATGCTAGTTTATGATGTCATGATTTAATTATGTTTATGCTAGGTTAGGATGTCATGATTCTCTTTATGTTCATGCTAGTTATGATGCCATGATTTAATTATGTTTATGCTAGGTTAGGATGCCATGATTTTATTTATGTTCATGCTAGTTTATGATGTCATGATTTAATTATGTTTATGCTAGGTTAGGATGCCATGATTTTATTTATGTTCATGCTAGTTTATGATGCCATGATTTAATTACGTTTATGCTAAGTTAGGATGCCATGATTTTATTTATGTCCATGCTAATTTATGAAGCCATGATTTAATTATGTTTGTGCTATGTTAAGATGCCATGATTTTATTTAGGTTCATGCTAAGAATGTTTATGAGGTTATGCTTATTATGTTTATATCTATGCCAAGTATTATGTCATGTCGTGAATGTTTTTAAGTTTATGTTTATGTCATGCTACGAATGTGATTAAGTTTATGTTCATGCCATGTCGAATGTATGCTAAGTGATCATAAAGGCTTATGTTCTAAGTAAAGCATTAAGTATGTTAATGTTTCATATGCTCATGATTTAGTGATGGATGGTTTTAGTGAGTAGGAAAGAGTCTTACTAAGCCTGTGTGCTTATAGTCTTATTTCCTTATACCGCAGATCACGCAAGGGGACAGTAAGGAAGCAGCAGGAGGGCAATAAAGCATGTGTGTGATAGTGACTTGGCCAAGAAACGATATATTTGCTCGTCTTATGATAGAACTTTACCTTTACTATTATGTGCTTGAATGTGACTCTATGACATGAGGCTAAGTATGACATGATGCTATGTATGACATAATGCTAAGTATGACATGATGCTATGTATGACATGAGATGATGCTAAGTATAAAGTTAATATGCCAAGTTCCCATGTTATGGAGTTAGGAATGGTAGTAAGTGCATGTAGGTGTAAGTTTTAAGGTTTCCGCTGCATTATGATGTCTACATGCCCTAAGTATGTTAACATAACGCCACTTTATGAAAAAAAAAAAAAGCGGGAGTTACATTCCTTCTCCTTACCGCCGGCGAACTTCAGGGGTGAAGAAGTGCCGCCGCGATGCCTTTCTCTCCTATCAAACCCGTGCGCACCCTTAGGGGAAGAGAGGAGAAGGTAACTGAAGGAGAAAGAGGAAGCCAAAGCTCTTCCTTCACCTCCACCGAGACCCTTCTTCCACCTTAGTGCTAGCGCCCACAACTTGACCTAGGAGAGAGAAGATGAGAGAAAAGAGGGAGAGGCTCTAGGGATCTCTTGTGTGAATTAATTCCTTGGTTTCATGACTCCACGGGGTATATATAGGGCTAAGGTAGGGACCAAGAGGAGGAGTTAGGTCATGCTCCACTAATGGATCTAAAACCAATCCATTAATGAAGATTCATTCCACTAAAGGATATCCATTGAACTTCCTCACCAACCCCCATATTTTCATATGGGCTCTACCTATTATGAGTACATCCATCCCCCCGTGTTTAAGATATCGTATGCCCATCGATTAATTTAAATTACTGACAATTTAAATTAATCAATTTCTAACTCCTTGACTAGTGCCACTGATAACTACCATTTTGTTGATCAAATTAGGCTCTCAAATCCATGTTTTGATCTATTTTCATATGCTTAAGTTTGCATTTACATTAGGTTTCATGAATTCTTTCTATTTTGGCTTTGGATACAATTCTTTCTATATTTGAGATATTTTGGTATTAATTTTGAATCTAATTTTGTAGGCTTCAAATGATCATGGACTTAGATCAGTTTGGATCAAACTTGAGTCAGAATTGGATTCGGATCAAGGTGATCAAGCATCGGATTAATATGGGTTGTCCGATCAAGAAATGGCTAGATCTGAGCCATCCGTCAACTTCTGATCAATCCAAGCTCAAGATAGAGTTAATCAAGTCCAAGGATCAAGATCTGAAGTTGAGAGCCAAATCAGAGCCCATCTGACCGTTGGATCAAGCTCGAGAGGTCTAAGCCGTCCATTCAAAGATCAGGGCAATCTGAGCCACCCGATGTAGATCTGATCGATCCGAGCTGAGGAGGAGCAGATCCTGACCCTTGATTGAGATCTGGAGAGTTTGGACTCGATCTGACTTGATCTGACCATTGGATGGAGCAAGGAAGATCTCAGTCGTTCATTGCTAACCAATATAACAGACTTCTCCTCTCCACTGAAGCGCCGTCGCGTAGTTGCATATCGCAAGTTCCTTCTCTATTCTTCATTTCTTCATCGTTTTGCTCCTCGTTTTCTTCTTAGATCGCGCGCGACCAACATTAGATCCAGTTCTTCTCAAGATTTCATATCATAGAGGTAATCTCCTTGTTCAGTTTGCTAATCGATTGTGTTTTTGGAAGCTCAAGAGAGGGTGTCGCCGGAGCTCTATATTCATCGATCGATCCATTGTCGATCACCGAATTTCCGTCGTCCAGAGAGCTGTCGAAGCTTCAGAGGGGTTCTTTGAAGCATATGAGGGTTTTCTGAGCATCGATCGTCATCAAGTCGATCGAGATGGAAGAGATCGCGGAGTGATTTCAGCTTCTGATTGTTCACTGCGATCGGACAGACATGCCTCTGATCGGTTCCCAGTCTGATCAGGGGAAGATCTGATCGGTCCAGTGATCGATCAGGAAGATCCAAACGCATAGATCCATTGTAACTTGGTCTTGGGAGTTCTTCTTCATTGGTTTTCGAGCTAGGGGGTTCATAGCTGGACCTTTATGTGACGGCAAAGGGAAGTCTTGATTAGAAACTGATTTGGTGTTTAATATAGGATAATTTTGTTCCAAGCACTTATTTTCTTTACATTGTCCTAGTTGTTTCCATTATACTTCAAGCCAATGTTATTAAACAATGTTTGATCTGGTTTTCATTATCTTGCAAGTTAGTTTTCTGCAATTAATTCCTTGTAACTAGTTCTTTAATTTCAATTCAATAGTGAAGTCGAATTGCTTAGTTCCTTTCAATAGGTTAAGAGTAGTCCTTGCAATTTCCTAATTCGCTCTCTGCTTTAGTTAAGCTCATTCATTTTATACTGTTATCTCATTCTTGTTGCATACAAAACCCCATTTTATTAGAAAGCCCAAAACATTTAACGACAACAACCTTCAAGCTTGAATTAAACATTCACAACTAGTCCTTGGAAAAATACGACCTGAGGCCCCTATTCTACATTTAATTTTGTTAGCCAGGGTTTTCAGTTTATAAATATCTAAATTTGAGGCTCATTGTGACACTAGTAATTGGGCACATAAGCCACTCAACCTTATCATCATGTTGGATCAAATCCACCGGCAGGGTTTAACATGATGAACCTTATGAGCTCATCAAGAGGGCATTATCATCCCGACTCACCAGGACACAGATTTCGTCAATAATCAATGGTGCGCCATATAATTAATATTATTTCCCAACTTACCAAGCCTATCAATTTAGCAGAATAAATCTCGCCTATTAGTAAATCAAAGAAATAAATATTAACTATACGTGCCCGTTATTATATCGAGATTTAAGAATTGTACTCCATAATAATCCGAGGTCCAATCCAATTATTAAGTCAGTACAAATTGGATAACCTCTAATTTTGGTCCTGCTCAATGTACACAAAGCACACTAGTGTAATTCTATGGTCAAGACAAACCACACCTAATTACACTACAACCATCCAGATGGTTTGTCCAACTCCATCTCGGTTGTGAGCCTCTACTTATACTTGGCAAAGGACTGATAACATGATCTTCTGTGTGTCACCACACACCATGTTATCTATAATGTAAAATATTGGACTTTTATGCATATACTAATATAAATACGCATCTGTGTTGTTGTGATTCCCTTTTCAAAATGTAGAAGATCTTATATATATAAAAAGAACAAGTCTTTTAGTATACTAGAAGTTAGATGTGTATACTAAAAGGCTTATTCTTTTTAAATATATATAAGAACATCTACATTTTGAAAAGAGAATCACAACAATACAGATGCGTATTTATATTAGTATATACATAAAAACCCGATACTTCGCATTGTAGATAACATGGTGTGTGGTGACACACAGAAGATCGTGTTATCAGTCCCTTGCCTAATATAAGTAGAGGCTCACAACCGAGATGGAGTTGGACAAACCATCAGGATGGTTGTAGTGTAATTAGGTGTGGTTTGTCTTGCCATAGAATTACACTAGTGTGCTTTGTGTGCATTGAGCAGGACCAAAACCAGAGGTCGTCCAATTTGTACTGACTTAATAATTGGATTGGACCTCAAATTATTATGGAGTACAATCCCTAAATCCTGATATACTAACGAGCGCGTATAGTTAATAATTATTTCTTTGATTTATCAATGAGCGAGATTTATTCTGCTAAATCGATAGTCCGGTAAGTTGGAAAATAATATTAATTATATGGTGTTCCGTTGATTATTAATGGAATCTGTGTCCTGGTGAGTCGGGATGATAATGCCCCCTTGATGAGCTCATAAGGTTCATCATGTTAAACCCTGCAGGTGGATTTGATCCGACATGATGATAAGGTTGAGTGGTACTAGTCAAGGAGCTAGAGGTTGATTAATTAAAATTGTCAATAATTTAAATTAATCGATGGGCATTCGATATCTTAAACACGGGGGGATGGATGTGCTCATAATAGGTGGAGCCCATATGAAAATATGAGGGTTGGTGAGGAAGTTCAATGGAGATCCTTTAGTGGAATGAATCTTTATTAATGGATTGGTTTTAGATCCATTAGTGGGCCAAGATCCAACTCCTCCTCTTGGTCCCTACCTTAGCCCTATATATACCTCATGGGATCAAGAAACCAAGGCTTAATCAATCCAATTGATCACAACCCAAGGCTTCTCTCCTCTCCTCTCTTCCCTTTCTCTCTCCTAGGTCACAACAAGGGTGAGGAGGTCACCTCCTTCTCCTTTTCTTCTTCTTCCCTCAACCTCACGGTGAGTAGCCATCACTAGACAATGGAAGGCCCCTCTTCTCCCTTTTGTGGTGTGCGGCGGCGAGGGAGGAAGCGCCAGTGGCCGGAAGGAGATGGCGCAAGCTTGGAGGAGGAGAATTCCGGTCGGTTTCTTCTTCTTCTTCACTATCCTCTCAAGGTTTGTTGCTGGGCCAACGAGGCTTGGGTGGCTCACAGTGGTCGGCGGCGCAAGGGAAGAGGGAGCAAGGCCAGCGGTTCCAAACCCTAAAATTAGGGTTTCGGCTAGTGGATGAAGGAGATCCTTTGGAGCGCCTTGGTGATCCCGATTCTTGGTAGCTCGTCGCACACACGACGTCTGGGAGGGAAGGGACATAAGGTAAAAGACTACGTGGTAAAGAGAGGTATATTTCTCTCTCGGTTTCTTATTGTTTTCTTATCATTTCATGTGTGTGATAATTGATTATTATTACTTTGATTATTTGTTAATCATGTTTAATAATTAATTAATTGAACCCCGATAATAAACACAAAAACTGGCGATCCACTCATCGTCTTTTCCGTGGTTGAGCGGTTAAGCAAATTACAAGGCTTGATCTTTGAGATTGGCCAAGTTGTAATTTGAATTGCTCGATAAGATGACGAGAATGTCGTTAGGAGACAGGTCTCCATTCGGATTAATTTTTTAATCCATAGACATGGAGAGGTCTCTCATGGTTGACCAAGTATTCGCTTAGGAAACCCGTCAAGCCATACCCATCAATTGGTATCAGAGCAGAGGTTTCCGATTTTGTGTGTTTAGGATTCGGTTAATTACTTGCACATTATCATATAAATTTTTTTTATTGGATAATATGTGGATGTGCGTAGGCTAACTCTTTGTTGCAAGCACTAGATTCCAACTTATCATGGATAAAATATGGTTGTGTGATTGATTGTGCAAATTATTTTAATTAATTAAATCCTCGGGGTTGACGAGGATAGATAGTATTTAATTTTTGTAATTAAATACGACACCTGTTTAGCCGAGTTTTTTGTTTACTTTCAATCTAGATATCTTGTACTCTCCTTCGTGGAGTATAGGATCCAGATATCTTGTACTCTCCTTCGAACAGAAATGAATTTGATCGGCCTACAGACCGATCAGGATACTCCCTAATCGGTCAAGGAGATCGATCAGGACTCTCCCTGATCAGTCAAGATGATCGATCAAGACTCTCTCTGATCGATCAGGATACTTCTTGATCTGTTTGGATACTCTTTGATTGGATCGACCGTCCGATCCAATGCGTTAAATCAAGTTGGTGGATCGGTCAAGATGCTATATTTTGTTTTTACTCCTTACTCCATTACTTAGTGTCATATGAAGCATATACGTATTATGCCATGATACATTTCTGTTATACGCCTTTCATATGCCATTTAAATATTACTCTTCGTTTCTTTTAGTTTTGGGGAGAGACCCTTGTGTTAAGGGGGAGATTTTGAACTTAATAACCAGTCTACACCCTTTTCGGTGTTGACAAAGGGGGAGAGGATGGTTAGTTAAGTTTAGGATTTATTTTCTTTACTTGTTAATGAACTTAACTATTTTAGGGGGGGATTCTAATTCCCTTGCAATAATAAACTTGACTCTTATTTTCACCTAATACCTAAACATAAATCGTGTTGTCAAACAACAAAAAGGGAGAGATTATTGATGTAGTCTGACTTGATTGTTGTTTTGATGATGACATCGATTTAAGTTCGGTTGAGTGAGAATTGAGATCAGATAGTTAAGTTCGGATTAAGTGTACTGGTCAGAGAGGGCTCGGTAGCTCGTTCTCTGGACTAGGATGAGTCGAAGAGGGCTCAGTAGCTCATGTTAGTAATATGAGAGAAGTGTCCTAAGGCAATCGTCTTATAATTGTAATCATTTACTTTAATAAATGAATATTCACTATTTGAGTATACATGTTCATGTATTTGATTGAGATCTTAAACTCATTTACTGAATGTCCACAATACAATTCACAGCATGAGAGAATTTGTGATGAATTCACAACTAGTGATTATCTCTACATGTGCAATTGTGAAGTATTGAAATTGTCCCTAGTCGATGAATTGATAAATACGGACACTATCAATTCTGTTGAGACTAGTATGGGTTATTCTCTAATCAGCAGATTCTCACTGGCTGGTGACATTGGGATGTTCGGAGATAAACATGAATGCTAGTTAAGGCAACTACTTCATTGGAGTGACTAGCTGTAAAACTTCATATGGTAATCTACATATAGATATGTCAATGAAGTTCTTACTGCAGCTTAAGTGCGATATTCCTTTGACTTGCGGTGTTCAAGTCATCTTGGTCATGAAGACTTATACTTTGACATCTTAAGCAAGCATCTCCAAGGAAGTGTGGACCCAGGATCATTAGGTATAAGCGAAAGTGCCCGAAGATGTTTGAACAGCCTACAAAGGATTCACCACTCCTTGCGAGGGCATGTATACCCAAGGCTTATCATCGGATTGTTACTCAAAGCCTCTTGCCAGAGCATGACATGTTTATGTTGGACCGATAGAACCGATAGAGGGGGGTGAATATCGGTATTCGTTTTTCGGAAAATTAAGAGCAGGTGCACAGCGAAAAATAAGAATCAATAATAACACAGAGACGCAGTCGTTTTTACTTGGTTCAGAGCCTGGGTCGACTCCTACTCTAAGGCCCATGGTCGTTGACCGTTTACTTTGGCCAATTCTATATCAGGCGCAAAGTCGTTTACAAAAGATTACAGAATTAGAATTAAGTACAGTAAACTTTAAAATAGCTCTTTTACCGACGTCCGGGGTAGATCGACTTTTTCTGAGCAGCGGGGCGTCGTCGGCACGAGTTAGAATGACTCCGAGGTGAGGCGCGAGTGCAGAAGAGCATAGAAGAGTTGATTCAGAAGTTGTGTACCGAAGCTTGGGCGTTGGGGGCTATTTATAGCACCTCGGGGCGCCCTGGACGTCGGGGGCGCCCTTCCACGTGTCAAGCGATCCCTAATCCTCTCGGTCAAGCTTTATCCCACCCGAATAGGGATGAAGTTTGACCTTGGGGGCGCCCTGGACGCTGAGGGCGCCTTGCTTGACTTTATCCGCGCTGGCTTCTCGGCTGGATAAGGGTGATTGACTCCGCTGACATGGGCGCGGGGCGCCGTTGCTGCTGAGGGCGCCCTGGGCTCTGAGGGCGCCCTGGGCGCTGAGGGCGCCCTGGCTTCTGAGGGCGCCTTGGCTGCTAAGGGCGCCCTGACTAGTAGTCAGCCGAAGCTCCTTCTTGCTTCATTTGTTTCTTGGTCACCTTGGGGCGCCCTGAACACTCAGGGCGCCCTACTCAGCTGCTGGCTCACTCCTTTGAGGCTCTCTGAGCTGCAGACACTCGTTCCTTTGGTCCTGCATCCAGGGTTAGTCTGAAAACAACATAAAGCAGTAAAACATAAGATTATACAGCCTTAGCTGTCTTGGTTCTGACTTTGGGCTTCCAAAATGGAGCCCTAGGTCGAACCGACGCCTACTGTTCCCTCTACGGGGAACGCGTCCTCACCTACTCCTCTCGGGAGAATATACCTGATGCCAACCGCTCCTTTGGTTGGACTTTTTGCCTGGCGATCCTTTGTCAGGTCTTGGATACCGACCTATCCTTCGCCCGAAGCCTAGCATTCCTTCGCTAGGGCTTGGATACTGGCAGTCCTTTGCCAGTTGCCTAGCAGTCCTTCGCTAGGGCTTGGATACTGGCAGTCCTTCGGCTGTTGCCTAGCAGTCCTTCGCTAGGGCTTGGATACTGGCAGTCCTTCGCCAATTGCCTAGCAGCCTTCGCTAGGGCTTGGATACTGGCAGTCCTTCGCCAGTTGCCTAGCAGTCCTTCGCTAGGGCTTTGTATCCTGGCAGTCCTTCGCCAGGTGCCTAGCAGTCCTTCGCTAGGGCTTTGTATCCTGGCATTCCTTCGCCAGGTGCCTAGCAGTCCTTCGCTAGGGCTTTGTCTCTGCACACTTAGTGAATATTGTTAGATCACAAACAAACTTAACTTTGAATCCTTTGCCAATATCAAAAAAAGGTTCTATATGGTGCTTCCTGCACCAACAATCTCCCCCTTTTTGATTTATGGCAACACAATTCAAAGTTAAGTAAAAAACATATAACAATTTAATCAAGAAGGTTAAGACTAATAAAACATAGCAATTCTGAATAGTCTAAAATCAATGTAATTTGAACAAAAAAATTTTGTTTTTCTCATTCTCCCCCTGAATCATTGTGTTATAAAATACTTAACTTAACTCTTAACTTTGACCTTTCCTCCCCCTTTGACATATATCAAAAACAAAAATGGGTGAACAAGGTAAAGTTAAAAAAAAGTTTTTGCAAACTTAAATTTTGTTACAACACTTTTACTTAGCTTTGCGAAAAGAATTTTACTTAGGCAATATTTTGAAGTCAAATTTCCCTAACAAATGGTTCAACTTTGAGAATTGGGAGAAAACTTTGCTTGGAAATACTTTGTGTAAAACAAAATCTTTAGACAAATTTTTTACTAAAACAAACATTTGCCAAAAATTTAAAAAATCTTTGCTCAGGCAAATTTTGTTTACTAAGGAAAAATCTACTTGGAAATATTTGCAAAAAGATGCTCTTAGAAATTTTGGAAGGCACATTTAGAAATTCAACTTTGCTAAAAAAGCTTTTGAAAAACATTTTGATTTTGAACAATTTGAGCTTTTTCTCTCCTTAGCTGTTTATTAATAAAGAAATATATTTTAAAGACGTCTTAAGAAAAAATTATGTATCAGAGCCTATGAGTTTTGAAAAAAATACTTAGCATAATTCTTGAATGTATAGCAAAAAACTTTAAACTGCACCAACAAAACTCCGCTTAAAAAATATTTTATATTTGTAGGCAAATCTTTAGAAACTTCACGAACTTAGAATACTATTGCCTTAGAAAAGTATTAGTACCTTTTGAAAACATTATATTTTGAAAAAAATAGAAGTACTTTGAAAGATATTATGCAATTTTTTGAAAAATATAAGTACTTTTGGAAAAAAATATGCATTTTTGAAAAATATGCAAGTACTTTTCAAAAAAAATAGATTGAGCCCTTTTTGGAAAGTCTAAGTACTGTTTTTGAAAACTATTAGACAAAAAAATAAATAATTTTTGAGAAGTATTAAGCATTTTAAAAATATAATATTTTACTTGACTAGGTTTCTTTTCCAGTCTGACACAATCCTAGGAAACCTTGTTGACTACAAGGACATTTTCCTAAGTATCCTGGAAATTTCTCCAACCCAAGTAAATATTATAAAAGTAACTTTATAAGTCACAGGAATTTTGAAAAATAGAATAATAGTATTTTAGAACAAAAAATTATTTAAGTTTTCAAAAGGATTTTAAACTTGCAGTGCATGACAACATATAATTTTGAAAAAATATTCAATAATTCTTTTAATTTAATCTCCCCCTAAGCTTGACCCAGTCCTAGGAAGCTTGTTGACTACAAGCGATCTTCCTCTGAGTTTTAGGGTTTGATTTAAATTATAAGAATTATCTAATAACTTCAAAACAAATAATTAAAAAAAACATTTCAGAAATTCTTCTTTTAACTCGAACTCCCCCTAAATTTGACACATCCTAGGGGTCCTTGTAGATCATGAAGTGGACCTTCCTCTATGTCTTTAGGGTTTATTAAAATTAAAAGAATAATTTTGAATAACCTTCTGAGTATGATAATTTTCAAGGAGATACATTTTTGAAAACATAACTTGAAGTGATAACACAGTTTTCAAAAAAATATTTTGAAATGATGATAATTTTTCAAACAGAAGTAGTATACGAAGGTTTTTGAATCAATTTTTGAAAACCTTATCGAGATGATAATAAGATTTAGAACAAAGATTTTTGAAAAAAACATTTAAATTTTTTGAGAAGTATTAAAAGAAACTCCCCCTGTATCCGACACAGTCTGACTTTTATCTAAGTTTCTTAAGGGGTTTCAGTGTTGAGCAGGTTTGACTATGTTGACTAGGGTTGACTATTTTGACCAAGTTTGACCAATCAATGACTAAAACAAAACAAGCCCTAGATTATATTTAAAACGAGTCAATTGAGATATTAAACATGAAATTTCAAAAAAAAACGTTAGAATTGAAAGAGTAGGGTACCGTAAACCGAAAAAAAATAGAGATAATTTTGAATAACTTTTGAAAATATATATTTTTTTTAAAAGGATAGTGAATTATGCTTTTAGGTCCTAGATGTCTCACCCAGTTCTACGTTTTCAAGCATGTTAACCTTATGGGTTGTGTGAGACAAAATATTTTAATTTTGAAAATAAATGATTGACAATAATTAAATTGAATTTTGAGAATAATTAATGGAATTATTTTGAATTTGATTTAATTGATTTAATTAAGATTTAATTGAATTTAATTGATTTAATTAAGATTTAATTGGATTTAATGGATTTAATTAAGATTTAAATGAATTTAATTGATTTAATTAAGATTTAATTGAATTTAATTGATTTAATTAAGATTTAATTGATTTTAATTGATTTAATTGGATTTAATTGATTTAATTAAGATTTAATTGATTTAATTGATTTAATTAAGATTTAATTGAATTTAATTGATTTAATTAAGATTTAATTGATTTTAATTGATTTAATTAAGATTTAATTGGATTTAATTGGATTTAATTGATTTAATTAAGATTTAATTGGATTTAATTTATTTAATTAAGATTTAATTGGATTTAATTGATTGGGTTGGACTCAACTTTTAGGTCCTAAGCATCTCACTCATTTCTATGTGACAAAACAGGATGTCCTTAACTGTTTTGTGAGATGCATATTTAATAGAAAGGTTTATTTTGAAAAGACCATAATTAAAAAAAATTAAATTAATTTTTAAACCCAATATTATTTTGAAAATAGATATTTGAATCTAAAATTAACTGAAAATTTGTGTTAGATTCGAATTTAACAAAGAGTAAATCGAATTTGAATATCAAAAATTGGCTTCCAGGTCTTGGCGAGGCACAAGGCCTTCTTTGGCCGTAGCCTTATTGGATCATCAACCCTTTCATAGACAAAGCCTTTTAGTGAAATTTCATCTTCAAAATTACTTTTTGGTAAATTCTGGTCTAACTAGTTTGGATTTTGGATTGGTAGCTTCGGCTAGTTTCACCAGTCTAAAGAGACCAAGTAGACTTGATCATATTAGAATTGGTTTCCCTAACATACTATCATCTCACCGCCACCCAATACTATGTTGTCAAATTTTAGTTAAGTTGGTTCAGTCCTTATACTAATTATTCCTAAATCTAAGCAAAAAAAAAAAAAAAAAAGAAACACATAATTAAAACAAGCAATTGTCTAAGTAAGGTCACAATTTGAGTAATACTCCAGATTTTCGAAATTAGCAAGATTATGAATTAAATTTTCTAACTTATTGACCTTATGCTTTAGAGTTTCATTTTCTTGTTTCAATTTTCTGACATTTGTTTTAATTAAGTTACATGAGTCAATCACATTATTCAAGGTAAATAATGAATTTTCAAATATTGTAAATTTACCTTTGTTGATTGTTTGTCCGGCATTCTTGGTAGTGCATTCACTTTTGTAATGCCCGAACTTCTGGCACTTGAAGCATTGAATGCGACTTTTATCCTTTCGTGCTTTTGGAACTGATTCCTTTGTCGCCGTCGGTGGTGTCGTTTGAATCTTACGAGTCGGACACACACTTTGGTAGTGCCCTCTCTCCCTGCATGTGTAACAAATTACATGATTAAAATCTGATTTTATACTTTTACCTTTTGGTTCCTTATTGGGAATCTCCCCCTTGATTCTTGCTGCCTCGGATCTAGGCTCATCTTCTGATTCTGTGTCTGAGTCCGACTCGGGTACTGGTTGAAGTTCCTTCTTTGGTGGTTCTTTAGGAGTTTCCCTGCAATAAAATTTACACCTTCCTCGACCATTATAGTATCTGTTTGATTATTTAATTCTAAATTTGAAAAGAATTCGAAATCGGTTACCGTCTCAGTCAATTCGTCGTCTAATTCTGGTTCGATTTTGGATTCGGGTTCAGACTCTGACTCGGCTATTTGTGCTTGAACTGAAAGGGCAAGATAATTTACCTGATCTTCTTCTTCATCTGAGATCTCTTGATGAAGGTTAACCAATTTTTCCCAGATTTCTCTAGCACATCTGCATGGACCTACTAGTTCGAGTTGCTCCTTGGTTAGACCACATTGTAGGATTGCAGTTGCCCTTGCATCGGTCTCTATTTGGTTGAGGGTTCGTTCATCCAGTTTATCCCACTCGATTGATAACTCGTCTTTTACGGGAAAAGAGAATCCCGTTTGGATGATCCGCCATATGTCCATGTGAGCCTTCAGAAGGGACTCCATTAGACTTCTCCAGGAGTTGAAGTTTCTGTCGGAGAAAAGTGGTGGACGGACACTGTTCCATTCTTGATTGGCCATTTAAAATGATAGATCTTGCACACAAAAAGAAAAAATAGAACTGTACCAAGACTTGGTCTTGGATTAGTAGTGCGGGAGAAAGAAAAATAGCCAAAAAAAACTACACGAGTTTCGAGGCAGAATAATAAAATATTAAGAAAAAGTTTTGACTAATTTTTGAAAATGATGGCTTTATCAATTTTGATTAATGATGAAAAGATAAGACTTTAATGTTAGGAAAAAATTTGCTCAAATTAATGTAGCACGATTTTCGAAAAAAAATAATATTAAAATAATAAAAAAGTTTATGACAAATTTTCAAAAATTGATTATTTTATCAATTCTGACTTGTGGTAAAAAAAAATAAGAATTTAAAATTAAAAAAGGCATAAGAATATTTTAAATATACCTACAGATATTATTTATTTGAAATAAAAAGGCGATCGAGTGGTGTTGCACCAACCTCGATTAATAAGACAAAAAAAAGAATAAAATAAATTCAAAAATCCGAAAAACTCTCAAATTGGTGGTTGCACCAACTTTGAGCTTCCCCGCTCTGATACCACTTGTTGGATCGATAGAACCGATAGAGGGGGGGTGAATATCAGTATTCGTTTTTCGGAAAATTAAGAGGAGGTGCACAGCGGAAAATAAGAAACAGTAATAACACAGAGACGCAGTCGTTTTTACTTGGTTCGAAGCCTGGGTCGACTCCTACTCCAAGGCCCATGGTCATTGACCGTTTACTTTGGGCAATTCTATATCAGGCGCAAAGTCGTTTACAAAAGATTACAGAATTAGAATTAAGTACAGTAAACTTTAAAATAGCTCTTTTACTTACGTCCGGGGTAGATTGACTTTTTCTGAGCAGCGGGACGTCGTCGGCACGAGTTGGAATGACTCCGAGGTGAGGCGCGAGTGCAGAAGAGTGTAGAAGAGTTGATTCAGAAGTTGTGTTCAAGCTTGGGGTCAAGGGGTGCTATTTATAGCACCTAGGGGCGCCCTGGACGTCGGGGGCGCCCTCCCACGTGTCAGGCGATCCGTACTTCGCTCGGTCAAGCTTTATCCCACCCGAATAGGGATGAGGTTTGTATTGGGACCGGGTGCATGTCGACAAGGATACGAGTTCGTAAAATTTTAAATTTTTACTTGCAGCGGAAGAATTTGTATAAAATAATTTCCTAAATTATTTTAACTTCATATCTAGCATGCAACCTTACAGTGTATCGACATAATCATAAAATAAAAGTTTGCGGAAAAGTAAACTAATTTACTTTTATACCTTGCGTAACTCGAAGAAAGGGACAAGATCCAACCGTAACGTCCCTTGGAAGCTTCGCCTCTATTCGCGTCCACGCCGAGTTCTCTTCGGGATGACTTCGCAAAGTCACGAGTTTTGTGCCGACGAGAACTACTAGATTCTCGGAAGGCACAACTAGATGATTATGAGAAAAATTAGGAAAACTAACCAACAAAGTAACGGAATCGAATTCCGGGAAGAGAGGAGTCGCTATCCGCTTCTTCTTCTTCGTGTTCGGGTTCTCCTTCTTCTTCAATGCTCACGGCTAGCAACCACCACCTTGGATAGAGTTTGCACCGGCCCTAAGCCACCAAGTGAGCGTAGGCCCTAGGACTCCAAGAATGGGTGGGCGCCGGCCCTAAGGGAAGAGAGGAAGAAGGAGGAGAGGAGAGATTAAGAGAGAGAGGGAGAGAATAATAAATCTCTTGATTCGGAATAAGAGCTAGCCTTTGGTTCCTTTATATAGTAGCAACTCCTTTGCTAAGTCTCCCTCTAAATCGAATTAACGGAATTAGTTATAAGAAATTTATCTTATAAATTTTCTTATTGCTTATTCCGTTTAAGCCTAGTCTTATTATAACTAATTTATAATAAAACAAATTAGTTATCATAAGAAATTTATCCTATAAATTCTCTTATGAATTTTATTATAACTAACTTTATAATAAAACTAATTAATTATCATAAGAAATTTATCCTATAAATTCTTATGAATTATTCCGTTTAAACCAAGTTTTATTATAACTAATTTATAATAAAACAAATTCTTCTTCTCTTTAAATTATAGAATAAATTTTATAAGAAATTTATAAACTTTCTTATTATGGAAAAATCAATTCATAATTGATTTTATAAAATTAAAATAAACCAATTCATGGATTATTTTAATCTTCCATAAAAGAATAAATTTCTATAAATTTATTTATATAAATTTCTTTATACAAATTTATTTATCCATAATTTATAAAATAAATCGCGTTGGATTTATCTTATTAATTAAACCAAAATTAATTTGTTTTCTCCTCTTATTGTGGCCGGCCACCAAAGGGGGTTTTGGCACCCTCTTTGGCCGGCCAAACCAACCCGAACCGCCGCGAATTAAACTCATTTAATTCGCCCAAAAAGTCTTCAAAAGACTTAGCCATTTTTAGCTTCCATTGCGCCTCTGATTAACTCAGATTCGAATTATTTCTCTTGATCGGAAAATCCAATTTTTAACTCATTTTAAATCCCTCGGATAACTCGTAGTGCGTGTGACTAAATAGGCTTTCGATTTATGTTGGCCGTCTATAATCAACTAATTATAGAACGATCATGAGTGGCACCTAGTAGTACATCATGATCCCCAATTAATCGAAAGATCAACGGTTTGACCTCAGAAGAAATTATTCTGAAACCCTTCAGCAGCTCTAATGAATCGTGCCCCATTCCCTTCACCACCTTATACCCACTTGGTTCAGGACATGGTCTGTTGTGTCATCCCCACTAGGCTGACTACGTCACACCTAGCCCAAGTAGTGTCTTTCTCGTCCTTTGGATTTCTAATTACTCTCATGTATTTAAGAGACTTTCACTCTTAACATGATATACTCTGGCCAGAGGTTTTTGAGTAACAATCCGACGATAGGCCTGGGTATACATCTCCTCGCAAGGAGTGGTGAATCCTTTGTAGGTTGTTCAAACATCTTCGAGCACTTTGGCTTATATCCAATCATCCTGGGTCCACACCTCCTTGGAGATGCTTGCTTAAGATGTTAAAGTATAAGTCTCCATGACCAAGATGACATGAACACCGCAAGTCAAAGGAACATCGCACTTAAGCCGCAGTAAGAACTTCATTGACATTTCTATAGATAGATTCCATATGAAGTCTTACAGCTAGTCACTCCAATGAACTAGTTCCCTTAACTAGCATCCATGTTTATCTCCGGACATCCCAATGTCACCAGCCAGTGAGAATCAGCTGATTAGAGAATAACCCATGCTAGTCTCAACAGAATTGATAGTGTCCGTTTTTATCAATCGATCGACTAGGGATATTTTCAATACTTCACATTTGCGAATATAGAGATAATCACTAGTTGTGATCTCATCACAAATTCTCTTATGCTGTGAGTTGTATTGCGGACATTCAGTAGATGAGTTTAAGATCCCAATCAAATACACAAGCATGTATACTCAAATAGTGGATTATCATTTATTAATATAAATATTTTACAATCATAAGGCGATTGCCTTAGGACACTTCTCTCATATCACTAACAGTTTGACCCCGGGGGCGCCCTGGTCGCTGAGGGCACCTTGCTTGACTTTTTCTGCGCGGTCTTCTCGGCTGGATAGAGTTGATCGGCTTCGCTGGCATAGGCATGGAGCGCCTTGGCTGCTGAGGGCGCCCTGGCTGCTGAGGGTGCCCCGGCCAGTAGTTAGTCGAAGCTCCTTTTTGCTTCATTTGTTTCATGTTCACCATGGGGGCGCCCTGGACACTCAGGGCGCCCTACTCAGCTGTTGTCTCACTCCTTTGAGGCTCTCTGAGCTGCAGACACACGTTCCTTTGGTCCTACATCCAGGGTTAGTCCGAAAACAACATAAAGTAGTAAAGCATAATATTATACAGCCTTAGCTGTCTTGGTTATGACTTTGAGCCTCCTAAATGGAGCCCTAGGTCGAACCGACGCCTACTGTTCCCTCGACGGGGAACGCGTCCTCACCTACTCCTCTCGGGAGAATATACCTGATGCCAATCGCTCCTTTGGTTGGACTTTTGCCTGGCGATCCTTTGCCAGGTCTTGGATACCGAGCTATCGTTCGCCCGGAGCCTAGCATTCCTTCGCTAGGGCTTGGATACTGGCAGTCCTTCGCCAGTTACCTAGCAGTCCTTCGCTAGGGCTTGGATACTGGCAGTCCTTCGCCAGTTGCCTAGCAGTCCTTCGCTAGGGCTTGGATACTGGTAGTCCTTCGCCAGTTGCCTAGCAGTCCTTCGCTAGGGCTTGGATACTGGCAGTCCTTCGCCAGTTGCCTAGCAGTCCTTCGCTAGGGCTTGGATACTGGCAGTCCTTCGCCAGTTGCCTAGTAGTCCTTTGCTAGGGCTTTGTCTCTCCACACTTAGTGAATATTGTTAGATCACAAACAAACTTAACATTGAATCCTTTGCCAATATCAAAACAAGGTTCGATATGGTGCTTCCTGCACCAACAGTTTATGTAGGACGGGTTTGAAGACTTAGAAAAACCTGACCATGTTTACAGACTTACTAAAGCACTTTATGGACTATAATAAGCACCTAGGGCCTGGTATGAACGTCTGTCAACCTACCTATCTTCAAAAGAATTTAAACAAGGTCAAATTGACTCAACCTTATTTATTAAGACCCTAGGAAAAGATACATTTATTGCCCAAATCTACGTAGATGACATAATCTTTGGGTCCACCAAATCAAACATTCTAAAAGAATTTGTTAAAATAATGGAAAATAAATTTGAAATGAGCTTAGTTGGTGGGCTTAAC
The DNA here is from genome assembly GCA_024364735.1 of Boesenbergia rotunda. Taxonomy (NCBI): domain Eukaryota; kingdom Viridiplantae; phylum Streptophyta; class Magnoliopsida; order Zingiberales; family Zingiberaceae; genus Boesenbergia; species Boesenbergia rotunda. Next base: position 1,205,586 of record JAGFNQ010006328.1, on the reverse strand, counting down.
TTTTTCCTAGGATTACAAATTAAACAAACTAGGGATGGAAATTATGTCCATCAATCCAAATATGCTAAAGAGTCAATAAAGAAATTTAAAATAGATAACTCTAAAAGCATAAGTACTCCCATGGCCACTAATATAAAGATAGATAGTGACCCTGATGGTAAGCCAGTAGACCTTAAACTCTATAGAAGTATGATAGGAAGTCTACTGTACCTTACAGCTAGCAGACCTGATATTCTTTTTGCTGTAGGGATGTGCGTTAGATACCAAACCTGTGCTAAGGAAACACACTTAGCAGCCCTAAAAAGAATACTAAGATATGTTAAGGGCACCATAAATGTACGGATTTGGTATCCTAGGACCTCAACCTTTGATTTGTCAGGGTACTCGGATTCTGACTATGCTGGTTGTAAATTAGATAGAAAGAGCACAAGTGGAAGCTGCCAACTGTTAGGAAATAGTCTAGTAAGTTGGTGCAGCAGAAAACAACACTGTGTAGCTCTATCCACAACTGAAGCTGAATATATTGCCTTAGGAGAATGTGTAGCACAACTTTTATGGATGATGCACACTCTTAAGGACTTCCAGCTCAACTACACCCAAACTCAGGTATTCATTGACAATATAAGCTCAATTAATCTAACTAAAAACCCAATCCAACATTTCAGAACTAAACACCATTTTGTAAGTGATCATGTAGCCAGGGGTGAGATAGTCCTTAAGCATGTATACTCTAAATCAAACTTAGCTGACATATTCACTAAACCCCTACCTGAGTCTGAGTTCAGCTCACTAAGAAGGCAGTTAGGATTGTGTTTGGTAGAATAGGTTTAGTCTACCTTTAGTTTTACTTGAAAATCAGTTTTAAAGTAGTTTTTAAAATGCTTTCAAAATCAGCTGTTACTCAGTTTTGAAAAGTTTTAAAACAAATTTTTTGACTTAGTTTTATTTTAAAACTACCCTCTTCAAAACTAGGGTTTTTTCGCAAATGGACTTAGCCTAGGCCCTAACCCTAGAACTGCATGCGCCTATAGATTTAGAAGCCAGCATCTCACAAGCACCTTAGGGTACTTTTCATTGATAACCTAGAATGGGTTGAGATGCTTAGGTCTTTGCCTTAATTCAAGATGCTTTAAGTCAGTGCATCTGCAGTAATTGGGGCACTAAATATAAATTACACAATAATCAAGTTAAGTGTCAAGTTTAGAAAATCTAACTTGAACAGAACACTTAACTTGACTAACCCCAGCGAAAACTACTGTTCAATAACAGTTAGTAAGTAGCTAATTGGGTTAGACAGGACCCTAAAAGAAACTGATTTGATTTAGTTCATATCCTGAATTGGGTCAGTACAGCAAATTATGCAATCTATTATTCGCTTTTATGCAATTTAATTATCCTGTCTCTGCTATATTTATTTGTTTTTGATATATGGCAATGGGGGAGAGATAGGAAAGGAGAGTTTAAATTTTCAAAAATCTCTATTAAAAAAAAAGTACTTTATTCATTTTTCAAAAATACTAAGTTTTTTTAATACTTCAAAACTTAAGTGTTCAAAAGTTTTTCCCAAATACTTTAAAACTTAAGTGTTCAAATTTTTCTCCCAAGTACTTCAAAACTTTAAGTGTTCAAAATTTTTTCCCAAGTACTTCAAAACATAAGTGTTCAAAATTTTTCCCAAGTATTTCAAAACTTAAGTGTTCAAATTTTTCCCAAGTACTTCAAAACTTCAAAACTTAAGTGTTCAAATTTTTTTTTTCAAATACTTAAAAACTTAAGTGTGCAAACTTAAGACTTAAGTGTGCAAAATTTTTGTAAGTACTTCAAAGTTTTCAAAATCTCTCTTAGTACTTAAGTTGTGTTAAAAAAAAAAATTTAAACTTAAGTATAAATTTTCCAAAGTGCACAACAAAACATGTTTTATATGACTGTAAAGTTCTAGTGAAAATTGTTCTAAGTAAAATTAAATCCATCTTTAGACTTAGAACTTAGTTTCAAAAACCCCACAAACTTTTGAAAAATCTAGGGGGAGATTCCTTCCAGGGGGAGGAAACAAAATTTCAGTCTCTGATTAACTTAACTTTTTGAACCAGGGTTGCCATAAATCAAAAAGGGGGAGATTGTTGGTGCAGAAAGCACCCAAGTCGAACTTGTATTTTGATAATGGCAAAAGGGTTCAAAAGTTAAGGTATAATGTTTATCTAACATGTTATCCAAGTGTGTAGGAAAAGTCCTAGGAAAGTACTGCTAGGCACCTGGCAAAGGAATGCCAGGATACAAAGCCCTAGCGAAGGACTGCTAGGCACCTGGCGAAGGAATGCCAGGATACAAAGCCCTAGCGAAGGACTGCTAGGCACCTGGCGAAGGAATGCCAGGATACAAAGCCCCGGCGAAGGTCTGCTAGGCACCAAGCGAAGGGCAGCTTGGTACTGAAGACCAAGCAAAGGACAGGTAGGCACCTGGCGAAGGACTGCTGGGCAAAAGTCCAACCGAAGGAGCCGGTTGGCATCAGGTACATTCTCCCGAGAGGAGTAAGTGAGGACGTGTTCCCCGTTGAGGGAACAGTAGGCGTCGGTTCGACCTAGGGCTGCATTTGGGAGACCCAAAGTCAGAACCAAGACAGCTAAGACTGTATAAAACTAACACATTATTGCTTTATGTTGTTTTTGTACTAACCCTGGATGCAGGACCAAAGGAACGAGTGTCTGCAGCTCAGAGAGCCTCAAAGGAGTGAGGCAGCAGTTGACCAGGGCGCCCGGAGTGTCCCGGGCGCCCCCAAGGTGAATACAAAACACATAAGCAAAAGGAGTGCTTCGAAAGCTTATGGGCGGGGCGCCCCCGTGCTCCCGGGTGCCCCCATGCTCCCGGGCGCCCCCAGGTCAAGATAACAAAGCAACAGCCAGCGAAGCCAACGGATAAGAGTTGACCCAAACAACCCGGGCGCCCCCAGCGTCCCGGGCGCCCCCGTCAAAGCCTGATCCCGAGTTTGAAGGGATCAGAGCTGACCGAGAGGAACTCAGATCAGCAGACACGTGGGGGGCTCCCCCGATGTTCCAGGCGCTCCCAAGGGCTATAAAAGGGCCCTCGACCCCAAGGCTTTAGGCAATCAATCCTTCCAACGCTTTCACGCTCTTCTGCTCTCGCGCTCTGCTCCGGAAACCTCCCGACTTGAGATTCAAGCGCCGACGACGTCCCACTGCTCCAAAAATACGATCTACTTCGGACATCGGTAAAAGAAGAGTTACTTTTAAAGTTTACTGCAATAATTTTGTAATACTATTCTGTAAACTGGTTTTGCGAAAATATAGAATTGCCCGCAGAAAATGGTCAACGATCGTGGGCCTTGGAGTAGGAGCCGACCTCGACTCCGAACCAAGTAAAAAACTTGGTGTTTGTGTGTGTTGGATTTACATTTCCACTGCGTAATTTCTCTAACTTTAAATCCGAAAGTTTAACGATATTCTCCCCCCCCCCTCTATCGTTTCTCTCGATCCAACATCTGATTCTGATCCGGTGTCGATCTCTTTCGAAGCAGTCAAGGCGAGCAGGTTCGATTGTGGGGCCTCTTCTTCTTCTTCAGAGGATGACTCGTCCCACGTGGTTTGAAGTGCCTTCTTCCTTCTTATCTTCTTGCCTTCTTTCAGATTAGGACACTCCGATTTGTAGTGTCCCTTCTTGTTGCATTCGTAGCTCGTTACATTTGATTTGGTCTTGGTCGTTGATGGTTTGGTTGGATCTTCCTTCTTTCTGTTGGCTTTTCTTCTGTTGGTCTGATGCTTTAGCTCCTTGTAGTAGTCTCGGGCTAGCCGAACCAGTTTGGGTCTATCCCCTTCGCTGTCTTCTAAGTCTGAGTCTGAGTCTGAGTCAGACTTGGGTGCAGGTTGAGGCTTCTTCTTGGCCACCTTTCCTATTTTTCCTCCAAGAAAAGCAATACCTTTCTCGGCTAAGGTGCAGTTAGTCTGCTCATGTAATTCTAGTTCAGAGAATAATTCGTCTAATTTAATTTTAGAAAGGTCCCTTTAAACTTTGTACGCATCTACCATAGATGCCCACAATGTATTTCTCGGGAAGGCGTTAAGGGTATACCTGATAAGGTCACGATTTTCTACCTTATGACCAATTGTATGCAGACCGTTCATCTGCTCCTGGATCCTAGCGTGGAGCTAGGCTGCTGACTCGCCTTCGCTCATTTTGATGGTGTACAATTTGTTCAGCAGAAGGTTCCTTTTGCTGATTCGGGTGTCGGAGGTACCTTCGTGCAACTCGATCAACTTACCCAAGCGTTCCTTTGCACTGTTGAAGGGTCCCACCCGGTTCAGTTCTTCTTTGGTTAGTCCGCATTGGAGTGTCTCGGTCGCCTTTGCATCAGCCTCGATCTTCTTTTTCAGCGAGGCATCCCATTCTGTGTAAGGTTGTGCCACTCCTTCAGCATTCTTCGGGATTTCCAAACTAGATTGGATTATGATCTAGATGTCCACCTGAGTCTTCAGGTGGACTTCCATCCGACTCTTCCAGTAGGAGAAGTCTTCTCCACTGAAGAGTGGTGGCCTGGCTATACTGAAACCCTCTTGCATGGCCATTTAGAATTTCTGAAATAACAACAAAAAGGAGAAATTCTGTCCCAAGACCTGGTCTTGGATTAGTAGTGCGGGAATAAAATAACTTGAAAAAAAACAATCGAGTGGTGTTTGAAAAGAAAAATTCTGTCCCAACCTCGATTATCGAGAAAAATTTGAAAAGAAAAAAATTAAAATTTTGTAAAATTCGAAAAACTCCCAAATTGGTGGTTCCACCAAATTTGAGCTACCCCGCTCTGATACCACTTGTTGGATCGAAAAAAAACAATAGAGGGGGGGGTGAATATCGTTAAAACTTTTTCTTCGGATTAAGGAAAGAGTAAATGCAGCGGAAACAAAACAATCACACAAAAACACAAGTATTTTACTTGGTTCGGAGTCGCAGTCGGCTCCTACTCCAAGGCCCACGATCCTTGGCCGTTTACTTTGGACAATTCTATAATCGCGCAAAAGGTTTACAAATTTCAGTACAAGAATATTGCAGTAAATGAAAAGAGCTACACTTTTCATTAACAACGCCCGATGTAGATCGTACTTTGGAGCAGAGGGTCATCGGCGGCGCTGGAATCTCGAGATCGGAGTTTTCCGGAGTAGAGCGCATGAACGAAAAGCTTTGGAGCATTAGAAAGTTGTTATTCTGAAGCCTTGGGGTCGAGCACCCTTTTATAGTGCTCCTGGGGGCGCCTGAGATGTCGGGGGCGCCTGACACGTGCCTTCATCTACGGAAAACTCAATCCGCATCTCGGTCAGCGCTTATCCCCTTCGACTCGGCCTCTAGAGCTGACTAGGGCGCCCGAGACCTCCTGGGCGCCTAGATTGACTTGGTTCGCTGGCTTCGTTGCGGATTTACTTCGATTACCTCTTAGGCTTTGACCTTGGGCGCCCAGGACCTCCAGGGCGCCTAGCCCAGTGTGGTTTCGAAGCGTTCTTGCATCCTTGTTGTTTTGGCTTTAACCTTGGGCGACCGGGACCTCCCGGGCGCCTTGTCCAGCTGCCTGCCCCCTTCCTTTGGGGCGTTCTGAGCTGCAGCAACACATTCCTTTGGTCCCTGCAACCAAGGTTTGTTCCAAAACATGCAAAGCAAGAATATTAGTCAAAATTTACAGCTGTAGCTGTCTTGGTTTTGACTTCAGGTCTCCCAAATGGATCCCTAGGTCGAACCGACGCCTAATGTTCCCTCTACGGGGAACGCATCCTCACCTACTCCTCTCAAAAGAATTTTCCTTTTTGCCAACCGGCTCCTCCAGTTGGACTTTTGCCCAGCTTTACTCACCAGATCTTCGTGGCCAACTTCCGGTCAGGTCTTAGTGCCTAGCTTTACTCACCAGGTCTTCGGTGCCCAGCCCTCGGCCAGGTCTTAGTGCCTAATTCCTCGGACCAGGTCTTCGGTGCCCAGCCCTCGGCCAGGTCTTAGTGCCCAGTCCACGACCAACACTTATTGCCCAACCTTATGTTAGAACTTAGTTGCCCAGCCTGCGGCCAGGACTTATTGCCCAATTCTTAGGACCAGGACTTCGTGCCTAGTGTTTCTAGGACTTTTCCTGCACACTTGAGTAACATCGTTAGAGTGCAAATAGTACTTAACTTTGAATCCTTTGCCAATATCAAAACAAGGTTCGATATAGTGCTTCCTGCACCAATATACAGGAGTTCTTCACACTGCATCAGGCTGAGGCTATTGAACTCAAAGTTGGCCAAAATTCCTCTGACCTGCTGGTACCCCTCTTGCTGGAAGTCGCCTAGCTCTGGAATGGCCGGTAGGTCTTCTCTCCAGCGAATTGGGCTGAAGGGGCGCTCGGGAAGTCGGATGAAGAAAGAACGCTCCTTCCATCCCTTATGTGAGGAAGGAAGGCTTCCTATAAACTTATGGCTGGAGTGAGTTGTGAAACTGAGCCCCCTAGATGCTAAGGTCGGGAGGAAGAAGAAATGAAAAATGCCAGGGGGGGTCAAAGGAGTGTCGAAGTATTTGAAAAGGATAAACGCCCCACCCATCTGGACGAAGGTGTTGAGAGCCATCTTGTGTAAGGGGATATCAAAATAAGCAGATATACCCAAAAAGAAGGGTGGAAGAGGAAAACAAAGGCCCAATTCTACCTGTCCTAGGAAAAAGGTGAAAACCCCTAGAGGAGGCTCTACAGGGGATTGGTCTAGCCAAGTGACCTCCACATTCAACTCCGTCGGGATGTCGTACTCTTCGTAGGCGACTCGGAGGGTGTCGAACATAACCCTAGACAAAGTGGTTTCGTACCACTCCGAACGGTAAACCTGTTCCCCCTCTGGTTTCTCTTCCACACTGTGAGTTTTCTTTCCCTTCCCTTTCCTTCCATGATAATGAAAAGGAGAAGAAAAGGGACGAATGAGACTTACATGTTAAGAAGAAGCCTTAGCAAGGTGGAATTCTAGTGAATGGAAATAGAACGCGCAATCTCTGATAGCTGGCGATGCAAGAAGACGGAAGGACTCTTTCGTCTCCCCTTTTTATAGAGAAGGAGCCACCCTCGTGTGGACAATGGGGGCACGACACATGGACGGTGATGACTGCCCTTCTCGAGGGGTCACCCCTCTTTACAGTCACTGTTTGGTATGGCTCTGCGACGGGTATCAGAAGGAGATCGCGAAGAAAAAATCTAGACACGTGGCAATGCTATATTCGCAGAATTATTTTGTTGTCATTAAGAGACCTCATGCGCTTTTAATGGATGATAGACAACTATCATTGTCTCGCCTCGAAACTCATAGGGACTTTTGGACTAATTAAAAAGGCTGACTTGGGCCAAAAGACGAATGTTTCGATTCCTCTGACCCGACAAGCTTCAAAGAGAAGTAATGGCCATATGGACCCCGCAGTTGCGTAGCTTCCCCTTGGTGTACCACCAGCCTAATCAGTCAGCCACACTCCTTTCGATTAGACTTGAAGGGGGACTTGTGATAGGGATGAGCATCGCGGGGTGGACACGTGGCACGGGGAGCTACATGGCAGGGCCCACCAAGCTGGAGCTCTGAGGTCAGACCGAGACTACCTCGGGAGAACAAGCAATAGCCGTGGAGGTCAGACAGGTGTCGGGCTCCCGAGAATACCTAGGGAGAATAGGAGAAGGCCCCTGAGGTCAGCTCGGGTGTCAGGCCCCCGAGACCCTCTCAGTATGACAAATGAAGGCCCCGAGCTTAGCTCGAGAGATGAGATCCCGATACTAACTTGGGAGAGAGGAGCCCAAAATTCAACATATAAGGCAACCCGACTTCAAGTAGTTGTAGGATCAATTACGTCCGCTTGAGGAGGGGGTGAATAGAGATTCTCGATTCTTCTTGTACCTACGTTGTTAGTTGCACAGCGGAAACAATAATAAACAAAATAAACAACGCTAACAAGAAGGGTTTACTTGGTATCCACCCCGGCTTGGTGACTAATCCAAGAATCCGTCGGTGGATCAATCCTCGGATAACCTCCGGCTAGCCCTTGTCACTCCTTGTGGGTGGAGAAACCTCGCCACAATCACAATCAATGTTCTGAGCACAAAGACTACTATCTTTCCTTTATCCAAGATAAGATTCATCGAGAATCTCAGCCACCACGAAGTCCACTTTAAATAAGACTCGGGCTGAAACCCTCGCCACCAGTCGACTGCCCTCAGGACAGTCGACTGGTGCCACTGAAATTTGACCGTTGCACCCCAACGTTCGAATTCACACCCAACTCACCAGCCACCTACCAATCGACTGCCCCCATGGCAGTCTACTAGTCCCAGGCTGAGACCCTTCTGTGAGTTTCATTAGTCGACTGCCCTCAGGCCAGTCGACTGGTCTACTCACATACCTAAGGTTACCCTTCCCGAGTACATTTCACTCCGCACTCGAACCCTAGGATTTCTCGAATACAATCACACAACACTCGTACCTTCACGACTCGACTGACTCCTCCACAGCAGCCTCGACTGTTGCCTTCGCGCCCTCTTCATCTTCGGCTCCTGTCCCTCGGATGCACGCAAGCCTCCAGCTTGCCTCCATGCCATCCTTCACGCACGCCTCGAAGTCCGCGCCCCGCAGCTCATCGTCCCTGCTCTCCAAGGTCCCTCGGGTGCACACAAGCCTCCAGCTTGTCTCCATACCGCCCTTCACCATACCGAGGTTTTCCAGCCAAGTCCATATGTGTAACCTGTACAACCTGCACACTCAACATACACATATAAGAACATAAGGAAAACCTAACTTAAATCCTTTGCCCAAACATCAAAATACATGGTCACTCCGGACCATAGATTGCCTTAACAATCTCCCCCTTTTTGATGTTTGGCAATACATTTAAGTTAGGGAAACAAGATAGTAGTCAAATAGCAAAATAATGCATATGCAATGCAAAAATGGATCCTATCCCAAGGCATCCCACACCTTACTCTCCAAGCTAGGTCTTTTTCAACATAGGCTTTTTAAAGCTTTTCCAAAGCTCCCCCTACATTGGACTTACAATGGCTTTTTAAGAACCTCTCCAAGGTTCCCCTTACGCCAATAATGGAGTAATCATGCTCCCTCTTAATCTTAGCTCCCCCTAAACCTAGGGTTTCTAGCAAAGGTATGTTTGGTTTCCCATCTTAAACCTAACACTTCTCCCCCTTTGCCTAACATCAAAAAGAACCCAACAATATCCCAATTATTGGTTCTTTTAATCCCCAATGACCATAAACAATGTGTACTAGCCCCCCATACACTTGTTATGCATCATTTGGACCCCAAATCAGCTGCTGATACAAAAATAAGCTTTGACCAGTCGACTGCCAAAATGGCAGTCGACTGATACTCTGTAAATATGAAATTTCAACATTTCTGACGAAATTCAGAAATGCGCCAAAAATTTCACAAATCTCCAAAAATTTCTAAATTTTGTGGAGAGGTTTGTGGTACCCATATCTACTTGGGAAAAATACATTTTAAAATGTATCTATCACAATTCCAAAGTTTGACACAAAACCCAAAAACTAGCAAAAGGTTCACTCAAACCTTAACCAAAAGTCCTAGTTTTGGTTTCCCCTTGATGTCTCTGCCCATGCCAACCCACAATGCATCCCTAGCATTGATTTACATGGAAATTACACACCAAAAACTAATTTTCATGCAATATGACCCCAATGCCATAATTCCATGCATGAAACTTAAAAACAGCATGCCAAAACCCAAGAATTGAGACTCAAGTCCATCTCCAATTCTTTTGGCACACTCCATGGTCCATCTAGACCTCTAGGAGTACCCCCTCCCAAGGTCCATTCACCATATATCCCAAAGGCTCCTAGAGCTCCCCCTTGAGCTCTTAGCCCTAGCCATCTCCCTAGGTGACTCAACCATCACTAAGCCACATCGATATTCCACCGGTGACTCTTGGCCTATAAACTTGATACTCTTAACCTTAGACACCTCGTCTTTGGTTAAATCCTCCTTTTTCCCTTTAAATGGCATCCCCTTGCCATTTTTGGACTCCCCCTTCTTGCCATAATCATATGCTATCCTAGCATTTCTCTTTCCCTTGGCATGGGAGACCTTAGATTGGTATCCTAGACCCGATCTATCATTGGTGCGGTTTAGGCCACCCAACACCATATCCAAACCCTTAGATCCAACCGTGAATCTATCTAGAGTTTTCTCTAATTTATCAAGCCTTGCCCTCAAGGCTTGATTCTCCCTTTCTAGACATTTAACCTTAGAGTCCATATGTCCACTTTGGACATTCCCAGGATAACTCATTTTCCTAGGCACATTTCTTCCCTTTTTGGGATTAGTGCCATGATCCTTAGGTCTAGAGGTCTTGAGTTTATCATTATGCATGCTTTTCTTAGGTTTTTGAACTACCTTGTTACTCCTATTCCTATCATTGTACTTAAAATCAAAATTATCCACAAGTAAGTAATTTTCATTAATCCTAGCATGCATGGATGAGTGATTTGCATTATCTTTACCATTCATGGAGGAATTTAAATTTGAATTGCATTTAAATTTAAGGTTAGGAATTACCTTCCTTACCTTTGGAGTCCCTCCATGTTGTGAGCTTTGCCTCTTTCTTTCCTCTTTTTTCCATCTTCTTAGATGCTCCATCTTCTTGAATTCTTTACTCCTTAGGCACCTCGTGTGGTAGTGTCCTAGCTCTCCACACGTGAAGCATCTAATTCTCTTCTTCTTAGCTTGGGCTTCTCCATTCCTACAACCCATATTAGAATTAAAGGAATTTGAAATGAGTGTAGATTTTACCTCCTTTTTACCTTGTGGGCACTTATCCTTGTAGTGCCCCTTTTGGTTGCAACCAAAGCATATAATATGCATCTTTCTCTTGGCTTTGGTGGAGGTGGAGACTAGGTTGACTTCCTCATCAACCTTGGATGAAGAAGATGCTTCCTCTTGTTCTTGTGTAGACGAGGGTCTCTCCTCCCCCTCAATCCTTGAGATGGTGACCTCCTCCTCTTCTCTAGATGAGGTGGATGACCTCTCACTTTCTTCTTCCACTTCTTGAACCAATGAGTTGATTTCTTCGGGCTCTTGAATTTGTATAGGGTTCTTGTGACACTTTTCTAACTTATCCCACAATTCATGAGCATTCTCATATTTACCTACATCATTCAAAATATCGTTAGGCAAAATATTTAACAAGATATCAATTACCTTCTTATTTGCCCGAAATTATTTTTGTTGCTCTTTGTCCGAATATCTAGGACGAAGCTTCTTCCCGTGCTTGTCCTTTGGAACTTCGAAGGGCTCATCTATGGCTATCCTACATGGCCAATCCATGCTAAGCCAAGTCACCATCCTTGCCCACCAATATTCGAAGTCTTGATGATCGTAGGGCGGTGGGATGTAGATGTCGTCCCCAAATTTGTCTTCCATCGTTCTTCCTCTAGCGAGTGCTCCCTCGGCGGTTAGTCCGATCAAGAGCGGTCCTTGGCTCTGATACCAATTGCAGGATCAATTACATCCGCTTGAGGGGGGTGAATAGCGATTCTCGATTCTTCTTGTACCTACGTTGTTAGTTGCACAGCGGAAACAATAATAAAGAAAATAAACAACGCTAACATGAAGGGTTTACTTGGTATCCATCCCGGTCGGGTGACTAATCCAAGAATTCGTCGGTGGATCAATCCCCGGATAACCTCCGGCTAGCCCTCGTCGCTCCTGGTGGGTGGAGAAACCTCGCCACAATCACAATCAAAACTCTGAGCACAAAGACTACTATCTTGCCTTTAACCAAGACAAGATTTGTCGAGAATCTCAGCCACCACGAAGTCCTCTTTAAATACGACTCGGGCTCAATCCCTCGCCACTAGTCGACTGCCCTGAGGGCAGTCGACTAGTGCCACTGAAATTCGACCATTGCACCCCAACGTTCGAATTCTCACCCAACTCACCAGCCACCTAACAGTCGATTGCCCCCAGGGCAGTCGACTCGTCCCAGGCTGAGACCCTTCTGTGAGTTTCATCAGTCGACTGCCTCAGGCCAGTCGACTGGTCTACTCATATACCTAAGGTTACCCTTCCCGAGTACATTTCACTCCGCACTCAAACCCTAGGATTTCCCGAGTACAATCACACAGCACTCGTACCCTCATGACTCGACTGACTCCTCCACAGCAGCCTCGATTGTTGCCTTCGCGCCCTCTTCATCGTCGGCTCCTGTCCCTCGGATGCACGCAAGCCTCCAGCTTGCCTCCATGCCATCCTTCACGCATGCCTTAAAGTCCGCGCCCCTCAGCTCATCGTCCCTGCTCTCCAAGGTCCCTCGGGTGCACACAAGCCTCCAGCTTGTCTCCATGCCGCCCTTCATCGTACCGAGGCCGTCCAACCAAGTCTATATGTGTAACCTGTACAACCTGCACACTCAACATACACATATAAGAACACAAGAGTAAACCTAACTTAAATCCTTTACCCAAACATCAAAACACTTGGTCACTCCGGATCATAGATTGCCTTAACAGTAGTCATTCCTCTTGCCAGAACGGGAATATCATCGGATAATTATTGTCCACCACACGACAATTAAAGCCATAATGATTGCAGCGGTCGTTACCAAAAGGCATCCAGTAACCAATGATTAAGGAACATAAAGGGGAACTTGGGGATACGTGTGACCGAAACCTCATGTATATAAGGTGCTTCGGCATCCAATGAGGGGATAAGTTTTTCCGAACTTGAATAAAATTTTGATTCCTCGTTGTCCTCCCAAAAGAGATAAGAAGGCCTGACTTGAGCGTCGGAGTGGGTTCTGCCGAAAAATCTTCCGGTGTGTTCCTATTAATGTTCGTGTTAATCTCGCTGGGTGTGAGCATCTTCTCCCCGTCATGATCTTTGTGGGTTGTACTTTAGTGACTCGTCATCTACGTCATTCCCTTCCAGAACAATAGTAAATATTAGTTTGTATTTTATTAGTTTCCATAACTATTATATTAATGATTGAGTTTACCCTTGCAAAATATTGTGTAGACTAATCTATCAATTAAGAAATGGAGATATACTCCTACATCTCATTATGAGAATTTGTTAAAGTTGTTCTCTCACAATAGGATAAATGGTTAAGAAGCTTTCACTATTTCTAAAAGAAATATTCAATTTGTTAAAGTTGTTCTCTCACAATAGGAACAAAGGGATGGTGAACATGAGAGTTTCAAAGTGGACCTTGATAGTCCACCATTTGACGAAGGATTAAAGAAGAGAAAGTTTGCATTTATTGATTAAATCGACTTAAGTGTTGAGAATAAATCATCAAAGAAGAAGTTTATGTTATCGAGAATAAATCATTTCATCAACTAAAGGTGAATGAAAAACTCTACGAAGACTAAGTTTATGTTGGTGTCCCAAACAAAAAATATACTTGATCTGTATTTATTTCTAAAAGAAAAAAAAATGATTAACGAAGTTTTTCCAATCTCAGGTGACCGGTCTAGCGTCATGGATATTTTCCACGATCACCAATATTTATTCCTAAAAGATGATGAACCAGGCAGCAGACAAATTGAACCTGGGGTGACCGGCCCGGCCCCACGAAAGTTTCCCACCGGTCACCAGGGTAAATCGGGAAGCGCTCGCGGGGGCAGTCTAGAAGCCCAGCGTCCCAAGGTTCGCGACCCATTTGGAGGAAAAATTTCCACAAAATGCGCCATAGCTGGGGATCGAACCGAGGATGTCTGGGTTAACTGCTAATAATCTTATCGCTACACCATAGCTCCGGGGGTATATTTATTCCTAAAAGAGAACAAGGAGTAGATGACATTTTTAATTAAATATCAACCAAAGAAGAGGCTAATCGTCTTAAGAAGATGCTCTCTTTTAAATATTGACTTATGTTGTTTGGATAAATATAAAAGTCATTTTGGAAATGTACAAAGTATAGGATTATTGGCTATATTATATATGAAAGTCAATTTAATTTTTAAATTGACTAATTTTATAGTAATTGTGAACTATTTTAAAGCAATATTTATTGTTGACAATTTCTAATTTTAATGTCTGATAATGGTATAAATGATAATCCTTATTAGTCGAGCCATATTATCTTTCAAGTTATTTTTAAAATGCAATTAGTGTTTTGTTAATATAAAAAATTATCATTTAAGGTTTTGTGTTACCCTTAAAATATCTCCTCGCTATCAAGTGAAGAGAAGTGACTTGGACAAAAAGAAACGAAGTGACTTAGACAAATTTTGTTTGTCTATAACCTCGGACCAATCAATCGAATATTGATTAATACGTAACCGATCGAACACTACTTGAAAATGGTTCTTCTATTTAGAAAGGAATTGTTACTGGAAATTCTTGCTCCCATTGGACCATTTGTATCTATAGTAGATGCTACATAGTTGGTTCTCCGCCTTCAGAGACTACGAGTGTAATAGGAGCATCTGTTGACAAAAGGATCATCCTAAGATGATCATCTCATGGCTATTGAGAACGAATCAAATTAGATGGTTTTATTTCTCAATCTTTCTGACTTGCTCCTACGGAATCAAGGTCGAAAGGATTGAAAAAGTCAGTCATTCACAACCACTGTTGAAGGATACCTCGAACAGTTAAGGATTAGTAATCCTTTTTAGAAATCAAATAGATATGGTCTTATACATACGCGGAAGGTAATCAAAAAAGAAAGAAGATGAGTTCTTCTTTCTTTAGCACTTAGGCACCGTGTGAGATGAAAGTCTCACGCACGGTTTTGAATGAGGGAAAGAAGTGAGGAATCTTCTCTCAATCAGCAAAAAACCAAAGTGAACCAACCATTCAAGTACACTTCAATCCAATTTAATTTAAATAAAAGCCAAAAGAAGATACTAGATAAAGTTTGAATGCTTGATGAATAATTGCTTTTAAACATAATTTTTAGTTAAATGACAATAATATCCTTAAACTATATAAATAAATTTTTTTCAATTATCTAAATATAATTTTGATACACCATCAATAATATTTTATATATCTATTATTATATTTTGAATATTATATCAAAATTATTTTTTTAATAATATATATATTTAAAAAATATTAAAAAAATAAAAAAAAAATATAAAAAAATCACAAAATTTATATAAATTTATAAAAATATGTATAAAAATCTAAAAATATAAATTATATAAAAATATAAAACTTTATTTAAAAGTGTGATAACAATTATGTAAAATGATAAATTTATTAAGGGTATAAATGTCAACTTTTAATTCTAGACCATAAGTAAAAAGCAGAAGCAAAAAAAAAAATCAAATTCTCGCTTCCAACTTTAAAGTAATAGTTGCTTAATTTAAAGTAGAATCTGATATTCATAAATACTTAAAAGTACTTTTGTGTAGCTAGAATCTAAAAAAACAGCTAATAGAAGCTCTCCTAAATACTCTCTGATGGGGTTAAGCACTTCGTGGCTGACACGTGAACTGAAGAAGCTATGTGGCAATAGCCACCGAGTCTGAAAGACTCTCTCTCTGAGACTCCCGAGACCCCCTCGGGAAGGTAGACTCCCGAAACCACCTCGGACAGGCCTACTCTTGAGATCTCCCTAGGAGACATATGCCCGAGATCACCTCGGGATGATAGATGCCCGAGACCCGCACATGTCAAAGGACCCCGAGATCACCTTGGGAGAGCGGAGAACAAAAACCATTCTACTCGATAGTCTAACCTCAAGTAACCGCCCCTTTTTTCGAATCTGAGGATAATTGTCGCTAAGAATTATGAGAAAATCATGGTCCGTAATATGCGGCCATTATGATCTTAATTATCGTAATAGCCGAGAATTAATTACTACAGTGGCCGTTACAAGGATTATCTAGTAATCGATAATTAAGGAGACGTGGAGGAGAACGTGGGGACATGTGTGGTCGCTGCCTCAGGTATAAAAGGTACTCCAACCCCCCAGGTAAAGGGGTTATGCTCATCTGACTCGTATTCCTTAGTTCTTCTCCTTCCATATACTCAAGTGATGACTTGAGTGTCGGAGTGAGCTCCGCCAGAAAATCTCCGACGTGTTCCCATTAATGCTCGTGTTAATCTCGCAGGGTGAGAGCTCTTTCCCTTTCGTCATCATCCTCGTGAGCTGGACTCTGGTGACTGGTCGTCCGTGTTGATTCCATCCAGAACAAGTTTGTCGTCGTTTGTGGGAAATCATCAATCAAAACACCAGAAGGAGCACCGATGGCAGAGCCGGAGGGATAACCCATCATTCTGACGAAAGAGGAATTAGATTGTCTGATGGCCAACGCTGTCAAAGGCGCGCTCGAACAACACCAAATTGAGCAGGCCGCCTCACGGCGAGTGGCTTCTGGGTAAGGGGAGATCTATAGGATCTCCACCTCGCATCCTCAACAACGGAGATTTGTCTCACCATCGGTGGGACACGCTGGAGCAATTTGGGTACACTGGTTGGATTCTCTGGGAGATTTGGAGAAGGCTAACTCATTAGCCTCCAGCGCACTGAGGTAGGAGGAAGGACTAGGGAAGAGTGAGGAACCTAAGGCCTTCCAAAAGGCACCCTCTACCCCTTTCTCACTGGAGATTGTGGATGATCCTATGCCGAAGCAGTTCCGCGGACCTGGAATTGCCAACTATGATGGGAAGACAGACACTGAGGATCATGTTTGCAAATTTGAGAACGTGACCCTTTTCCACCAATATATAAACGGTGTTAAGTGCTGAGTGTTCTTGAACACATTGTTGGGAGCCGCTCAGAGATGGTTTCAAAGACTTTCAGAGGGTTCTATAAACTCTTTTCTGGAGTTTAAAACCGCATTCTTGAATCACTTTGCAAGTAGCTGTCGATACCAGAAGGCGAAAGAACCTCTGAAGTATTACATATAGAGGTTCAATCGAGTTACGCAAGATGTGCCAACCACGACATCGGAGATCCTTATCAGCGCCTTTACTTAGGGTCTCTCTGAGGGAGACTTCTTCTGATCATCGGTGAAGAAGCCGCCAACTAGCTTCGACGACTTGATGGGGCGCTCAGTTAAGCATGTCCATGTCGAGGAAGTGCAGCAGACCCGCCATAAAGAACTAGCTGGAGCTCTTGTGCCAATCCTGATCCTGTCGGAGAGAAAGGAACCATCAGCACCGGTCCGAGAAAAAGACTCTCGGTCAGAGAGGGATCACTGGGCCAATAAGAAAAGGCTCGTAGAGACGGTGGACACTCAAGAACCAGAACCGCCGAAGAGGTACTGTAATTTTCATGGTAGTACCACGCACTCCACAGAAGAGTGGCACACTTTGAAGAAGAGGATGACAGAGGAAGCAGATAGCAAGCCCCGGAAACGATGGAGGAAGATGAGGTATCACCCGAGATCCTCGAGAAGGATTCTTTCTCCTCATGAGCGACCATCAGGAGGTGAAGGGCCCCGGCGACCATCCCGGTCATGTTCCAGGGGGAGAAGCCGGGAGGTGGCACCTCGTTGATCCCCCTCTCCTGAGCGAGCCCCCCAGAAGGGCAAGGCTCTTGTGTGAGACCCTCCTTCGGGCCACGTAGGAGTGATCTCCTGGGGTCCAACCAGCGGAGATTCGAACTGGGCAAGGAAAACTCATACCTGACGGCTGGAGAATTACTCCATCGGGACGAGCAGTAGCCAGCGCCAAGACCCTATCATCTCATTTAGTCCATTTGACGTGGAGGACGTGGAGATGCCACATGAGGACGCCTTGGTAATTCTCGTATACATAGCTCAATATGAAGTTAAGTGTGTCTTCGTGGATACAGGTAGTTCTGTAAACATCCTGTACAAGTCGGCCCTGAACCAGATGCAGATCGATGGGGACAAGCTGCGGCCGGTATCCACTCCACTCTTCGACTTCACAAGGTATCGGGTGCAGCCGATAGGCTAGATTTCCCTATCTCTGACATTGGGAGATGACACGCTGGAGCGGACGAGGAGGACTCCCTTCCTGGTCGTGGATGCACCCTCATCCTACAACGCTATCCTCGGACGTCCCGCACTGAGTGTGTTCCAGGCAGTGGTCTCAGTCTACCACAAAAAGATCAAGTTCTTAGTAGGCGATCATGTAGCCAAGGTCAAGGGAGACCAGTTGGCTTCCCGACGATGTTACAGTGGGGAGGTCAGGTCGGAAGCCCGCAAGAACATGAAGGCTGAAGAAGCTCTGCAAGTTGATGTCGCTAACCCTCGAGAGGAGGAGGGATCCAGAGAAGAACGGAGGGAGGTCGAGATTGAAGAAGTCCAAATACAACCTCACCAGGCGGGGGGAGTTACCAAGATTGCTGCTGATCTCTCACCAGAGTTGAGAAGCCGACTAATCGACTGCTTGCAGAGTCATTTGGACATGTTCGCCTGGGATACTGAGGAGATCCAAGGTGTCCCCCCAGCCTTGTCCATGCATCACTTGCATGTGACCCCTGGGGCTCGACTAGTGAAGTAAAGACGAAGGCATTTTGCACTCGAGCAGGACAAGGCTATCAGAGAGGAAGTCACCTAGTTGCTGAAGGCTGACCACATCAGAGAAGTTCAATTCCCGACTTGGTTAGCTAATGTAGTTCTTGTCCCTAAGCCCGAGGGTAAATAGAGGGTGTGTATTGACTTTCGAGATCTCAATAAAGTCTGCCTTAAAGACTGCTACCCTCTTCCTCGTATAGATAGACTGGACGATTCTACCTCTGGTTGTGAGTTCATTTCCATGCTGGCACCTACCAGGGGTACAACCAGGTTCCCCTCGCGCTTGAAGACCAAGAAAAAGTCATCTTTGTGACGACAAACGACACATATTACTATAACTTCATGCCTTTCGAATTGCGCAACACTGGGGCAATGTACCAGCGCATGATAGACATGGTCTTCATGCATCAGATCGGGAGGAACATTGAAGTCTATGTAGATGACATCCTGGTCAAGACCGACAAGGGCAAAGATATGTAGCTGACTGGGAAGAGACCTTCTCCACCCCGAGGGCCAACTTGCTAAAGTTGAACCCAGCTAAGTATCTGTTCGAGGTAAAGAGCAGTCGGTTCCTAGGCTACATGGTGACAAAGAGGGGGATTAAGGCCAATTTCGATAAGGTGAAGGTCATCCTTGATATGTCCTCTCCTTGCAACTTCAAGGAGGTACAAAGGTTGAACGGAAGGATTACAACTCTGTCTAGGTTAATCTCCAAGTCTACCGATCGGACCCTTCCCTTCTTCAAGATTCTGAGGAAGGCAGTTAAGTTCGACTGGGACGACCAGTGAGAGAAGGCATTTGTAGATCTGAAAGCTTATTTGTTGGAGCTCCCTGTCCTTTATAAGCCAGAGGAAGGGGAGACCTTGTTCGTCTACCTGTCCGTGGCTGAGCAAGTAGTGGGCTCTGCACTCATTCGAGAAGGAAGAAGAAGACTTATGCATGAGAAGGAGTCCTTACAAGAAGAAGATGAGTACGATATCTGCTAAGCGATGATGCCGGAAGGTAGATGAACGTCTTTGCCTCCACCTTTTATATGGATGAAGCCGCCTGCGTGTGTACAATGGGGGCAAGACAAGTGGACGGCGAGGGACAGACATATCAAGGCGTCACCCCTGTTGAGGTAGCCGTTCGATGTGAGCCTGCTGTGCATATCTGCAGGAGATCGCGAAGAGAGAAGTTGGTGCACGTGGCAAAGGATCATTCGCGAAGGGGTTTTGTCGCCATTAAGAGACCCCATGCGCTTTTAATGGATGACGGACATCTATGATTGTTGCGCCTCGAAGTTCGCAGAAGCCATTTTGGAAGACTAATTCAAAGGGATTGCCTAGGAGCTAGGGACGAATGTTTCGATTTCTCTGACCCGACAAGCCGCCAATGAAGTGGTAATTGATATATGGACCCAGCGCGGCATAATTTCATTATTACACCACTAGTCTAATCAGTCAACCATACTTCCTTCGATTATACTTGAAAGGAGGGACTTGTGATAGGGTTAAGCACCCCGTGGTTGACACGTGGACTGAAGAAGCTATGTGGCAAGATCCACCAAGTCTGAACGACTCTCTCTCTCTGACTCCCAAGACCTCCTCTGGAAGGTAGACTCCCGAGACCACCTCGAGCAGGCCTACTCTTGAGATCACCCCAGGAAGACATATGCCGAAAATCACCTCGGGAGGATAGGTCCACAAGATCACCTCTGGAAGACGCTTGGGACCTGCCCGGGCTAAAGGACCTCGAGATCACCTCGGGAGAGTGGAGGCGAATTGAAGGACCATTCTACCCGATAGTCAACTTCAAGTAACCACTCTCTTTTTCCGGATCTGAGGATAATTATCGCTGATAATTATGGGATAATCATGACCCGTAATATGCGGCCATTAAAATCTTAATTATTGCAACGGTCGAGAATTAATTACTACAATGGTCGCTACAAGGATTATCCAGTAACCGATAATTAAATAGACGTAGAGGAGAACGTGGGGACACGTGTGACCACCGTCTCAGGTATAAAAGGTACTCAAACCCCCTAGGTAAAAGGGTTACGCTCATCTGACTCGTATTTTTTCTTAGTTCTTCTCCTTCCATATACTCGAGTGCTGACTTGAGCGTCAGACTGGGCTCCGCCGAGAAATCTCTGGCGTGTTCCCATTAACGCTCGTGTTAATCTCGTAGCGTGAGAGCTCCTTCCCTTTCGTCATCATCCTTGTGGGCTGGACTCTGACGACTGACCGTTCGTGTCGATGCCTTCCAGAACCCTCTCAATCTTTTATTGAAATATAAATTAAGAAAAATCTTAATGAATAAATAAATAAATAAATTATTTAAAATAAAAGAAAAGAATGCGATTATAATTAATTTTAGTATTTTTAAATCTGGGCCTTTTTTAAAGAAATCATTATAGTTCAATTATTTAAAATTATTCAATTGAAGTGAAATTATAAAAGAACAAAGCCATCATTTAGTTCAGACTCCCATTCCTCGAATATGTTTCAAGAATACATTAATTAGGACGTTAAGGTATCTGAGAATGAAAATGTAGGAATAGGATATTTTAAAGGGCACGTACTTTTGATATCTCAAATTTAATATTAAATTGATAATTTTAATATTAAATTTTTAAAAAAACTTTTATCATCAGAATATGGGGCGTTTGTTTTTTTTTTATCTCAAATTTTAGAAGTAAAGGATTCAATTCCTTTTTTTTTTTCCTTTCCTACTTAGATCCACACCTCCGAGTAAATGTTTTTTGAAATAAGAGTGTCCTCTTACCGAGAAGCAAAATAAAGGATGTCTTTTAATTTTTGCTCAAACTTTTTCGGACATGACTATGCCCAGATTTCGCCTGAGGTATATAACCTTCCACGTAAATTTTTGCTGTACAATTCGTCTCAATCAGGATTCGAACTTCAAGTACTTTTCGACCAAACAGATCATTAGAGTTGACAAGGCGCGAGAACTGATATAATACTACATTCTCAACATTCATATAGTAAAATATTTGTTAAATTCTGCTTTAGTTGAACAAATTAATACTTTTTCAGGGTTAAATACAGCAAGCAAAAATAAGCTGCTCTAACGATACTCATCTATAGAAGTTTAACTCGGTTAACTTACCAGCATGATCTTCAATGGTCGTAGAAAGAAGCAAACACACAACATTTAAATTTAAATAAAATTCACGATAGCCAATTTAACAATGTAGCAATCGAACTTTAGATTAAATAAATCTATATTTAATCTTGATCCATACTAGAATTAATTAATTGATTTCACAATAACCAATTATTTGATTTAATCAAATCAATCCAAACCAATTGATTTAGACCAATTTAACAATATAACAATCGAATTTTAGAATTAATTAATAATCTAATTAATTTTAATTCTGAAATAAAAATTTATTAATTTTAATATTCACTAAAACAATCATAATGTTCATGTCTAGTGTTATGCTTGTGACTCTCTATGTTATATACACAAAGACGGTGTAAATTCATATACAGACTAAGATAATCATATATCAATGGTTTTTAGTCGCCCAATGTGATAAAAATTATAAACCACCAAGAACCAATTACTATATGATTCAATATCTTCATCTAGTCTACATCCTAATTAATTTGGTGTACTATACATTATCACCAAATTAATTATTGTACTTGATTTTGAAGATATAATAGGTTCTTCTTGAATGATAAATCATTCCTCTTATGGTCATGAATTTCGAGTCACTAATATCTTTATCAAGCGGTCAGGATGTTAATTCTTTAATCCAAAAGAGCAATGAAACCTTTATTGACTCAATACTATTCTCTCTACACTTTTCCATACACTCAACTATCATATAAATCATAATCCAATTACAAACTACTTTTCATAGCGTTAAAGAGCAAAACTCCACATATAGAATAAATAAATGTCTCAAATCAAAAGACCAGTTACACTAATTCATAAGAAGAATGACCAATGATGCTTAATATATGGTTTCCTTTCAAGCAGGTCGTGTCCAATGTACCACTAAACTTAAGACACCCCCAAGTACAACTTGGATATCCATCTCTCGGTCTCTCTCAACCTAGTCATACTTAGCATTGATCTAGATATCTATGTCCCCTCTTGATATCTATCTGATTAAGGACTATTTTCAAATTAATATAACTATTAATCTATGAGACTTTATCATTAATCATATATGTGCAGAAAAGTAAATGATTAACAATAAAAAGTTGCCTTTATTAAATAATTATCCAAAAATATATAAGAAATGTCTTAGCACATACGTGCACACATGAATAATTTTCCACTTGCACTATTATCAAATATTACAGACTCTCAGTCTTAGGCTCCTCACATGGCTGTCATGTTTCTGCAGAGAGAATGCCTTTGTGAGTGGGTCTGCAATGTTTCGCTAGTATCTACTATGCTAACCAACACATCATCCCTTCAAACAATCTCACTGAGGAGGTGATACTTCCTTAACACATGCTTGGATCGTTAGTGAGACTTTAGCTCTTTTGCCCGAGCTATGGTCGCATTATTGTCACATTATAGCACAATTGGATCAACAATGCTAGGAACCGCTTCAAGCTCCACTATGAAGTTATTGATCCACACAACTTCCTTTGTTGCCTCCGAAGCTGCTATGTACTCGGACTCAGCTATTGAATTTGCTACTGTCTTTTGCTTATAACTCCTCTAGCAAATAGCTGAATCATGTTGGGCTTGGTTGGTCAGTAAGAGGAGGGTGATAGCTCTGCAATAATAAACTAATCTTTTGCTTTCTTTAAACAAAAATAGAGTTAGTTATAACAAAATAAATCAATAACATAAGCAGTAAACTAAGCAAAAGAAGGAGACATAGAATATACTTAGTTTGCAAACTGGGTGGTTGCTAATCCAAGCAAATAAACATCTCAACTCTAGAATAACTCCTTGTGGGTAGAGAAGTCTCTTACACACTTGTAGACTCAGAGAAAACTAAAGAAAGCTAACATCAAAATAATTACAATTCGAATGAATGAAAACACTGAGCTTAGAGGCCTATTTATACCTCCCGAAAAATTTTATCGAAATGTTGACGTGCACTTCTCGAGCATCCTAGTGCACACGGGCGCTTGATATATTGGGTCAGTGCTTATCCATGTCGCAATCATCGTAGAACGGCTAGTTGTTGATAACATTTTGACTCAGGTGCCTAAGCCAATATGCCTATATCCCTTGGTGCCCGAGTTGACTCAGGCGCCTATGTTGGGCTAGGTCTGGTCAACCTTTGGTTGCCCAATTTTTTGGGCCTTCTGGGTGATTTCTGGCTATCCAGAGTTGGGCTCACTCGAACTTGTCTCTAGCCTTCTCTAACAGACTTCCTCCACGGCTTCCGGTCCCTCAGATGTTGTGAGCCTCTTTCTCGCTCCACTAGTATAGTCTTCCGCAATCTTCGCATCCCTTAGATTCGCCGAGCCCATCGACTCCCTTGTCGCGCCATCCTTCTCGTCTACTATGTCTTCTGCTCGACTTCCTACTCTCCTAAGCTCATGCACACTTAGACACACGGATAAAAACCAACAGGACCTAAGTTGACTCAATTGACCACATTAAAACCATCCCGGAGTACTTACACACCATTCAAACAAAACCATAACCTTGTTTCTATTTTAGATCATTGTAATCTATTTGAAAATTGGCATCAGTATATCCCCTAACAACCAATTCCTCGTCTTCTCCAAAAACTAAAAACATGTTCATTATTTTTCTAAGATATTTGAGGATAGCCATTACCGCAGTCCAATGACTCTCTAGGATCTAACTGATTACTCGTCATGCTTAAAGCATAGTAGAAATCTAGTCGAGTGCATATCTCAGCATACATTTTGCATCCTATAGCCAAAGCATAAGGTATATTGCCCATTCTACATCTTTTATCTTGTGTCTTTGGACAGCCTTGGAAAAATATATACCATGTGACACTAGCAAAAATCCTCTCTTAGAGTCCTTCATGCCGAATCTATTTAGCATATTTTTTCAATGTATGTACCTTGACTCAACCCTAATAATCTGCTTTATCTATCTCGGTATATTATAATACCTAAGACATAGGTTGCATCCCCAAGATCTATCATTGAGAAATACTCTCCCAGTCATGTCGGTTATTAAACCTAGAGGTTGTACCATGTATACTTCCTCCTATAACATGTTGGTACAGGGTACACCACAGTTGAACCTATGTTTTGATGTTAGAAAAGGTTCACAGTTAAGCCTTGTTATTATCCGATGTGTTGATCTAGTATGCAGGAATATTATCTCAGTGGAACCCTAGTAGTCTGGAGGACCTGATACTAGACAAGAAGTCTTGGCAGATCATGGAAACTAGGCAAGAAGTCTAGATGGGTGGACATCTAGCAAGATGATATGTCTGGAGGACTTGATACCAAGCAAGTGGATTCCCTAGCGAGCCAATCTGAGCCGATCTGATGCCAATCTAAAGTCCAGATAGGTCTGGAAGACCCGATGTCTTGCAGGTGAGTGAGGTAAGCTTCTGGAGGAGAGAGATGTGAGGTCGTGTCCCTTCAGGTCAGCCTTAGGCACTGAACCAAGTCGAGAATCCTACGGAGGTTTCTAAGTTGAGATCAGGATAGTTGTGATTGTCGAATCCTCATGCATTTCTTGATTTATCTATGCTAACCTCTATTTTACAGGGTTAATTATTTTATACATTATTGTTGTACTAACACTCGATCGAACTAGATATACCCCCCTCTCTTGATTTCCAACGATCCTATAATTTCTATCAGAGCAAGGTCACTCTGAAAAGATACAATGATCTTTCTAAGCTTTTAATATCTTTCTTAGCATTCTATTAATTCGTAAAGCACTGCTAATCCCAAGACAAAAGTCTTTGAAACACTTTTGTTTTTATTTTTGTATTTCTAGTATGGAAAACTCCCATTTGGAAGGGTATAGTTCAACGGTGACGACTTCAGTTACTGGAACAAACGTATGAAGTGCTTCCTAAATGCCAACATTGACCTTTGGATAAGCATCAAAAGGGGCTTGGCTACACCCCTTCAACCAAAGACGGAGAAATCATAGATTTGGAAAAGTGGACTCTAGATATGAAAAGACGGGCCTAAACCGACTATAAAGCCATGAACATGCTTCAGTGCAGCCTAACAAAGGAAGAGCTCAATCGAGTGACCATTCGACAACGTCAAAGAACTTTGGGACCGACTAGTTAAGCTACACAAAGGAACGGATGACTCCAAGGTAACAAAACGGGATTTACATTTAAATCAATTATTTAATATTAAAATATTTCTTAGAGAAAGCTGTAGGATCAGTCCCGGTCGATAGAGGGGGGGTGAATATCGACTCGAGTAATTTCGTCAAAAAACTTTATTTGATAGTCTTTCCATCAGAATTAGTGCATAGCGGAAATAATAAAGAAAATAAAAGAAAGGCAGGAGACAAGCGGGTTTATTTACTTGGTTCCCATCCCCCCAGGGTCAGTACATCCAAGGCCTATGTACTCGGCATTAGTCCACTAAAAGTCTCCTTTCCGAAATTTTTGGAGGCGGAGAATACCCATCTTATAGTTTGAATTACAAATACAAAAGAATAAACTTAAATAAAATTTATAAACGAAAAAGAAAACCAAAAGAAATCTCAGCCAACTCTGGAAGTTCGAAGCACCGCGCACTTCTTCCTGGAGCCTCCTTGGTCGCAGAGCTTCATCGTAGCGCTTTTGCTTTGCACAGAATGCTTAGACAGATGTGAAAGTTGTTGTACCGAGGTGAGGGATCGAACCCCTTTATATACTGCATTCTCAAGCGCCTCAGAGCTCTTGAACGCCTACCACATCGCGATCAAAACCTCATCGCAGCACCGAAATCGTAGCTTCGATAGAGTCTACCTTCCCAGGCGCCTGGGAGCCTCCCAGATTCGAGGGTGCAAGACATGCTGAGCAATGGAGAATGCGACAGTGTGAGGGTACTATCCAAGAGCACCAGATTTGGTGGTCATGCGAGCAAGGCATGTCCGCACAACATGTCGAGCAGCAAAGGTAGGGTGGTTTGCTGAGCTGTCTAACCTCAAGTCATGCAGGGGCAAATACTTAGAATGTGGCTAACAAAGTGCAAGGATTGAACATGCTGGATCTAAGCATTAGCCACGCAAGACTTGCAAGATAAAGCAAGCTGTTGTATGTGGCGGGCCTGTGCAACAATGGATGGTTGTGGGATCATTGTAATCGATAGAGGGGGGAGTGAATAACGATAACTAAAAATTTTCAGAATAACAGAACACACAGCAGAAGAATAACAAAACAATGCTATCAAGCTTCTTTTTACTTGGTTCGGAGTCTTTAATGGCTCCTACTCCAAGGTCCACGGTCCTTAACCCTTTTCATTGGGCAATTCTATAATCATAATAAGATTTACAAAAAGATAATTCGAGTAGAGAATTAAACAGCGAATTTAATTTATACTGACGATACAAGAAAGATTGCAAAGCGTCTTGGGCAACGTGTCGTCGATCTTGATCGTTGGTGGCGTAGGAAACTCGAGCACAGAAGAGATTCGGAGAGCATTGGAGTGCTTGAGTCGCAAGAAAGCTATTCTGAGTTGATCTTGGATGTTTCAGTTGGGTAGGATTTTATTTAATTTCACATCTAAAGGTAATTAACTAGAATTTAGTTCATGAATTTTGTTGAATTACGAATTAAAGTTAAATAATTAATTAATTAAGATTTAATAAAAATTTAAGTTGTAGAATTAATTAAAGATTAATTAGTTAAGAATTAATTAAGGATTAATTTGTTAAGAATTAATTAAGGTTTAAATTATTAAGAATTAATTAGAGTTTAAATTATTAAGAATTAATTAGGGTTTGAATTATTAAGAATTAATTAGAGTTTAAATTATTAAGAATTAATTAAAGTTGTTAAGAATTTTGTGTCTAGTTGCATCATTTCCATTAATTCAAAAATTTCTGATTCATCTAGTATGTTTTTGAATTTAAGTTTTCAATTTTGTTTAATACTTCTGTTTTATTTGATTTCTTGTAAGCCCTATTAAACATAGCTTTAATTTTAATGAATTCCTCTTTATCTTCATCTTTATCTTTATTTTTAGAGTTATATTCAGAAATTGTATCATTATCTTCAAAATAGGTAGAATAATTGTCAGGGTTGCTAATTATGGTTGTAGTATTATATTCAAAATCATAAGAATTAACTAAAGGTTGACTCTTTTCCTCAATATTATCTTGAGAGTTATCAGCATTATCTTCAGTATAATCATCAACATTATCTTAAAAAATATTAGTATTATCAACACTATTATCAGAAAGATTATTAATTACAATTTCATAATTATCCTCAGAATTATCAGAAATATTATTTTTAGAAATATTAGAATTATCAGTAATAATATTAATTAACATTTTATTGCTATCCTTAGAGTTATGAGATTTATCAGGAAGTTTATTACATAAAGTATTAGAATTAATTTTAAAAATCATCACATTAATATTAAGGATTAAGGAATTAATATTTGATATTTTAATATTATGAATATTTGGTAATTTGTCAAGCAATACATTAAGTCGGCTATTCAAAAAATCTAATTTATTAGAAAAATTAACATTGTTATTATTAGGAAAATTGTATAACTGTGCAGGAATTTGAAAATTATTATGAAAATTAATTTTCAATACCTTCATTACCTTGGTCAGACACTGGTTCTTGTAGTGCCCCTGCTTTTGACATTTGAAACAGCGGATGTGACTCTTGCCCCTCCAGACTCCTGGCACTGGTAGCTCCGTTGCCGTCGGTGGTGAAGTTCGAATCATTCGAGTAGGACACTGATTTTTATAGTGTCCTCTCTCCCTGCACTTAAAATAAATAATATGGAATTTGAAATTTGACATAATTTAAAAAGTACCTGTATTCACCCTTGCTCCCGCTCAATTCTTGGCGTTGTTGCTCCTTCGGTTGTTAGTCCGGTGAAGAGCTACCTACTCTGATACAACTTGTAGGGTCGGTGTCGGTCGATATAGGGGGGGTGAATATCGACTCGAGTAATTTCGTCGGAAAACTTCGTTTGATCGTCTTTCAATCAGAGTTAGTACGTAGCGGAAATAATAAAGAAAATAAAAGAAAGATAGGAAACAAGCGAGTTTATTTACTTGGTTCCCAACCACCCAAGGTCAGTACGTCCAATGCCTATGTACTCAGCGTGAGCCCACTAAAGGTCTCCTTTCCGAAATTTCTAGAGGTGGAGAATACTCGTCTTACAGTTTGAATTACAAGTACAAAAGAATAAACTTAAATACAACTTGTAAACGAAAAAGCAAACCAAAAGAAATCTCGGCCAACTCTGGAAGTCCGAAGCACTGCGTATTTCTTCCTGAAGCCTCCTTGGTCATAAAGCTTCATCGTAGCGCTTTTTCTTTGCACAGAATGCTTAGACAGATGTGAAAGTTGGTGTACCAAGGTGAGGGGTGAAACGCCTTTATATATTGCATTCTCGGGTGCCTCAGAGCTCTTGGGCGACTGCCACGTCGCGGTCAAAACCTCATCGCAGCACCGAAATCGCATCTTGGATAGAATCTACCTTCCCAGACGCCTGGCTTACCAGGCGCCTGGGAGGGGCTGACATGATCCAAACTCAAACTAAACCAAACCCAACTTGAATCAAACTTAAACTAAATCAAATCCAACTTGAACCAAACTCAAACTAACCAAACCCAGCTTGAATCAAACTCAAACTAAATCAAACTCAAACTAAACAAAATCTAACATAAACCAAATTCAAACCAAACCAAAATGAACATAAACCAAACCTAACCTGAATCAAACTCAAACTAAACCAAACCAAATTTGAACCAAACTAAACCCAACTTGAACCGAAGTCAAATTAAATCAAACTCAAATTAAACCAAATCAAAACAAACCTAATTTAATTTAATTAAACTCAAAATATTTTTTTAAAAAGAACTTATTTTCAAAATAAAATTTTCAAAACAAATTTTTTAACACTTATTTTCAATCCAAATTAAAAAAAACTTATTTCCAAAACATAATTTCAAAAAAAAATTAAAATTTTTCAAAAATTCTTCAAAACTGAGTTTCAAAATAATTTTTTTAAAAAAAAACTTATGTTTTATTCAAATCTTAGTCTCAAAAGAGAATTTTCAAAACTTATCTTTTCAAAACCTAGATTCAAAATAATTTGTTTTTCAAAATTCATTTTCAAAATAATATATTTTCAAAATTTATTTCTTCAAAACTTATTTTTCAAAACTTAGTTACAAAAATAAACCTTTGCACAACTTATTTTCAAAATAGAACTTTTTTAAAACTTATCAGAACAAACTTTTTCAAAACATACTCTCAAAACAATTCTTTCAAAAACCTTGAAATTATTTTTTAAAACTTAAATCTTATATTAATTTTCAAAATATATTTTTCAAACTTAAAAATTTATTTAAACTCAACAATCATCTCACACTATTGGTTGGTACCTTGATTGATAACGTAAAAACTAGTGAGATGAATTAGATCTTAAATTTAATTCTTTATTAGTCAACTGTTAAACATTATCAGTCAATTGATCCTTAAAACCAATTGTCCATGGCGTAAAAATTAGCAACAATAAGTCTTTCCATCGACCGATAAATTTATCAGTCAATGGAAAACTAGCCAAACTACACTATGATTTATGTAAACATTGAATTTATTCGTCTACTAAAAACTCTATCAATAGATGGATAATTGTCAGTGGCGAAAAAGGCACCAAAAATTTAAGGGTTCCATCGACTAAATGTCTTTTTAGTCGATGGAAAATCGTTCAAGTTACGATAAAAATTAATATTTTCAATCGACAGAAAACTTTTTCTGTTGACCGAAAAACCAACCAAACGCACCTAATTGATTGATCCTTTCGACATTTAATATATCGGTCAACCGATCGAGCTTATCAATCGACCGATTAAGCATTATAAAAGCCCCCTTAGCGTCGAACCTTATAATCTACTGACAATCTCCTCTTCTCAATCTTCTCTACTCCATCCTTCAAGAAATCAAGTCCTTCCTACTTCAATTATTCAATTTTAATTTCTACAAAATTAGTTGTCCTACTTTTTTGCAATTCTAGCGAAAAATCATGTAAGAATGCCCAAAAGGAGACCAGCTCCTTATACCCCATCCAGGACCCTAGGTTCTCATCTAAGGACCTAAATCAATCATTTAGTAAGAAGAAATCCTTAGTCATACCAACACGATGTGTCGATGTCTCCTTCTATCAGACCTATTATCCTGAGGCCATTGACATTATGCAATATTACTCATTAGATAATCTATTGTGCTGTAAACTGCTGGGTATGGCTTGACGGGTTTCCTTAGCGAAAATATGGTCGTCCTTGAGAGACCTCTCCATGCCTACAGATTAAAAAATTAATTTGAATGGAGACCCGTCTCCCAACGACCATCTCGTCGTCGTACCGAACGATCCAAATTACAACTCTGCCAATCACAAAGATCGAGTCTTGTAATTTGCTTGACCGTTCGACCACGGAAAAGGCGACGAGTGGATCGCCGACTTTTATGTTTATGGTTGGGGTCCAATTAATTAATTATTAACCATGATAAACAATCAAAATAATTAACTAATTAACATGAAATGACGAGGCAATTAAAACATAGCACAATAATAAAGAAGGAGCTTAGGAAGAGGTTATACCTTCCTGATCACCTCACGACCTTCTACCTTATGTCCCTCCCTTCTCGGACGTCGTGTGGGCAATGATCTACCGAGAATCGGGATCACCAAGGCCACCAAAAGATCTTCTTCTTCCTTACCTTACAAACCTTAGGGTTTTGCCGCCCAGTATCTTCTTCTCTACCTGTGCGCCGCCGGCTCTGCAAGGACCACCAAGGCTGTCGGACGTCGAGTTGCTGCAGAGGAGAAGACAAGGAAGAAGATGGAAGAGAGAACAACTCCCTTCCACCAACACAAATCCGACTGCCAAGCCTTCCAAGGCTACCGCTGCCGCCCCTCCTTGCGTCGGCCGCCGCCCCTTCTTCTTCCCTCGTCGTGCACCACAAAAAGGAGAAGACACTCCTCCCTTTGTCTAGTGGTAGTTGGCTATTGAGTGGAAGAAAGAAGAGGAAGAAAAGTAGGAAGAAAAGGATTTCTTCCTCCTTCACCCACCGGCGCCCTAGGAGAGAGAAAAGGAGAGAGGTTGTGGGGAGAAGCCTTGTGTTGGTCTCTTGATCTATTAGCCTTGGTTTCTTGATCCTATAGGGTATTTATAGGGCTAAGATAGGGACCAAGAGGAGGAGTTAGATTTTGACCCACCAATGAATCTAAACCCGATCCATTAATTAAGATACATTCCACTAAAGGATCTTAATTGAACTTCCTCACCAACCCCCATATTTTCATAAGGGCTCCACATATTACGAGTCGTCCATCCCCCCATGTTTAAGACATCGAATTCTCGTTAATTAATTTAAATTACTGACAATTCAAATTAATTAACTTCTGGATCCTTGATTAGTACCACTCAACCTTATCATCATGCAGGATCAAATCCACCTGCAGGGTTTAGCATGATGAACCTTTTGGACTCATCAAAGGAGCATCATCATCCCGACTCAGCAGGTCACGAATTCTGTCAATAATCAATGGCACATCATATTATTAATATTATCTCCCAACTTACCGGGCCTATCGTTCTAACAGAATAGATCTCACCCATTGGTAAATCAAAGAAATAATAATTAATAATATATATTTGTATTATATCGGGATTAAGGGATCGTACTCCATAATAAAATCTGAGGTCCTATCCAATTATCGAGTCAGTATAAATTGGATAACCTCTGGTTTTTGGTCCTGCTCAATGTACTCAAAGCACACTAGTGTAATTCTATGGTCAAGACCAACCACACATAATTACAGTATAACCATCCCGATGGTTTGTCTATTTCCATCTCGGTTGTGAGCCTCTACTTATACTAGGCAAGGAACTGATAACATGATCTTCCGTGTGACACCACACACCATGTTATCTACAATGCAAAGTAATGGACTTTATGCATGTACTAATATAAATAGGCAACTAGTGTACTTGTGATTCTCTTTTCAAAATGAAGATGTTCATATATAAAAGAAGCATGTCTTTCAGTATACACATCTTACAATCTCCCACTTATACTTAAAGACTTTGCTATACTCTCACTGCCATACATCTGACTCCCATATCCTCCACATGTCGATCAATAGCTCTAGCTAGAAGAGCTTTAGTGAAAGGATCTGCCAGGTTGTCATTTGATGCAATCAGGTGGTACTTGCGCTCTATGTGTTTACTCGCCTTACGAGCTCACGGTTCCTTCGAGTTTGCAACAACACCACTATTATCACAAAAGATTGTGATAGATCTGGGCAAACTAGGAATCATATCCAAGTCCATGATGAAGTTTCCGAGCCTTACAACTTCCTTGGCTGCCTCTGACGTTGTCACATACTCAGCTTCCTTGGTGGAGTCCGCCACACATTTCTACTTGACACTCCTCCAAACAATGGCTCCACCTCCTAAAGTAAACACAAACCCCGAGGTATACTTACTCTTGTCCCTGTCTGACTAGAAATCCGAATCTGTATAACCCACAGGGACTAATTGGTCTACCCGGTAAACCAGCATATAATCCCTAGTCCGTCTCAGGTATTTCAATATATGTTTTACCGCAGTCCAATGTCCCTGTCCAAGGTTACTTTGATATCTGCTAACCATGCCCATGGCAAAACAGATATCTGGTCTCGTGCACAACATAGCATACATGAGGCTTCCTAATGCCGAGGCATAAGGAACCGCCTTCATTTCCTCTATCTCCTTTGATGTTTTTGGACACATCTCCTTGGATAGAGGAACTCCATGCCTGAAATGTAAGAAACCCTTCTTGGAGTTTTCCTTGCTAAAACGAGCCAAGACAGTGTCAACATTTGAAGCTTGGGATAAGCACAACATCCTTTTCTGGCGATCCCTTATGACCTTGATCCCAAGGATGTGTCCCGCTTCTCCTAAGTTCTTCATATCAAACTGTTTTGACAGCTAGACCCTTACGTCTGATAACACGTTGACATTGTTGCTAATTAATAAAATATCATCTACGTAAAGTACAAGAAACACCACTACGTTTCCGTCACATCTCTTGTATACACATGACTCATCCGAGCTTTGAGTAAATCTATATGACTGGATTACTTCATCAAAGCGGATGTTCCAAGATCACAAAGCTTGTTTCAATTCATAAATGGACCGATTAAGCTTGCATACTAGATGCTCTTTGCCTTTTGCAATGAACCCTTCTGGTTGTTGCATGTAGATGGTCTCCTCAAGATTTCCGTTAAGGAAAGCTGTCATGACGTCCATCTTCCATACCTCATAGTCCATATGAGCTGCAATAGATAAGAGAATCCGGATAGACTTAAGCATGGCTACAGACGAAAAGGTATCCTCATAATCGATACCCTCTTTCTGAGTGCATCCTTTCGCAACAAGCCTAGCTTTGAAGGTTTCAACTTTCCCGTCTGATCCTCTCTTTATCTTGTAAATCCACTTGCATCCAATGGCATTTACACCATTGGGTGATTCTACTAGCTTTCAAACATGATTTGAATCCATGGATTCTATCTCAGAGTTCATTGCCCTTTGCCAAGAATCTGCATCCTTATCTTGGAGGGCCTCGTCATAGGTCCAGGGATCCGGTTCATGTTTACCGGAGACTAAGTCCGAAGACTCCCAAAAACATGAACCTTTCAGGCTGTCTGACAACCCTCCCACTGCGACGTGGTACACCACCTGTGTATCCTATGTGACACGCGGTGCAGTGACTTATGGTGTGTCCTCTTGTACAATTGGTCCTAAAGTCGGAATGCCCCGTCTCAACTCTTCAAGTACTAGTCTACTCTTGGGCTTATGGTTCATCACATAGTCTTCTTCTAAGAATCTGGCATTCATGCTAACGATTACCTTCTGATCCTTAGGACTATAGAACAGACCACCCTTCGTTTCTCTAGGATAGCCTATGAATAGACGTACTTCCGTACGAGATTCCAACTTATCAATATCTTCCTTCAGCACATGTACTGGACTACCCCAAATCCGAACATATCCTAAACTGGGCTTGCGCCCAATCCACAGTTCTGTGGGAGTAGAAGGGACTAAGTTAGACGGAACCAAGTTCAGTATGTACGCTACCATTTCCAGAGCATATCCCCAGCACGAATCAGGTAAGTCTGAATAGCTCATCATTGATCTAACCATTTCCATAAGAGTCCTATTCCTTCTCTCTGCCACACCGTTCTGTTGGAGTGTATCGGGTGCAATTAGCTGGGACTGAATCCCAACTTCAGACAGGTAGGTCCTAAACTCTCCAAAAAGGTACTCTCCACCATGATCAGATCGTAGTGTCTTGATACTTTTACCTCAATGTTTCTCCACATCAGCCTTGAACTCTTTGAACTTATCAAAGCATTCAGACTTGTGGCGCATCTGGTAAATGTATCCATACCCTGAATAATCGTCAATAAAAGTGACAAAGTATTCAAAGCCACCTTTAGCCTAGATTGACATAGGACCACACAAATCAGAATGAATCAATTCTAACACATCTTTGACCCTATACTCCTTAGCCTTGAAAGGCCTCTTAGTCATCTTACCTTCCAAGCAAGACTCACAGGTTCCGAAGTCCTCCACCACCAATGAACCCAAGGGTCCATCAGCTATCAACCTCTGAATCATACTAAGGTTAATATGACCAAGCCTAAGGTGTCAAAGATACATTTGATTCATCTTAGAAGGTTCCTTTCTCTTAGATAGGTTAGATGATGAGCTATTAACTTCAGTTTGCATCGTGGGAGTCTTTGGTTCTAGAGTGTACAGATTGCCAACCATAGTACCCGAACAAATAATCTCTCTATTTATTTTTATAACATCTTTGTTATTAAAAGCAACAGAACATCCATTCTTTATCAACTTAAAAACTGAAATTAAATTCTTTCTAAACGAGTGTACATATAAGCAATCTCTCAGAACTAACACTTTATTTCTCTCAAATGACAAATAGAAAACTCCCACTATAACTGCTGCCACTTTTGTTGCATCGCCCATGTAGACCACAATTTCTCCATCAACCAGCCGTCGGATTTCCTGGAACCCCTGCAAAGTAATGCAGACATGGTCAGTGGCTCCCGTATCTACACAGCAGGTACTGGTAGATAGCACCGCTAAACATGCTTCAACGACTAAGCATGAAGAAATACCTTTGTCTTGATGACGGGTGCAGTCCGCCTTCCAGTGCCCAGTTTGCTTGCACGTGAAGCACTTGCCTTTCGGCTTCTTCATGCCAGTCCGAGGTCCCTACGATGTTGCTGCCTTCTTGAACCCACCTTGTTTCTTCTTCTTCCTGCCTTTGGCATAGAAGAAAAAACCTTCTGAGTAACCAAGGCCTGCGAGTTCTGAAGAAAAAGACCCTCTGCCGCATGGAATTCTCCTAGCAGTTCACCCAACGTATATTCACGTTTGTTCATATTGTAATTGAGCCTAAACTACTCAAAACTCCTAGGCAGAGACTGAAGTACAATATCGACCTGGGTTTCCTCGTCGATCTGTGCTCCCAGTACCTCAATCTCATTGAGGTGAGTCATCATCTTAAGGACACGATCCCTCACGAGTGTCCCTTCGACCATAGTGGTCATCATCAAACTCTTCAACGCAACCTGCTTAGCAGCTCGACCTTGGTGCCCGAAGAGCTCCTTGAGGTTCAGCATCATGTCACTAGCAGTGGGCATGGCCTGATGCTGATATTGCAGCACATTCAACATAGATGCCAGAATGTAGCACCGCGCCATCTCATCTGCCTTGACCCACTTGTTGTAACGCTCCCTTTGCTCTTCACCAGAGTCTTCTCTAGGCCTTTCAGACATTCCACGAAGAGTACATATTTGTACTCTTCAGCAGTGAGGACAATGTCTAGGTTTCTTTTCCAGTCTATGTAGTTTGGGCCAGTAAGTTTATTTTCCTTAAGTATTGTAGCTTGTGGGTTAAAGGCCATTATGAAAAACCTGAGAATCACAACACACACTACTTTAGAAATCGAAAATAAATTGATTCCTCAATATAATAAATTTTCGAAATCAACCAACACCCCTATACACCGAGAAATTCGCATGCCACAATGGTGTGGACGTATACAAATCCCTAGATTCATAAGAGGAGGATTTACCCATCAATCTTACTATCTTGTCAACCTAACTTTTTGACAAGTAAGATCAACAGTTGGTTCACTTCGGCTCTGCAAAATAATAGCAATGACTCCGATGGGGAGGATACTTTTATTCGCATCTAAGTGTTCACCATTACATGACACTAAGAAAAATTATTTCCGATTATGTACCTTCCGATGGGGAAGTACACACGCTCTTTAACAATTTTCTATAGTCTTTTCCGGCCCATTGATCCATAGAACAAGTCCATCCGATGGAGAGGAAGGCACTCAGAGCCGAGCGCAGACTTGTTCGCATTACTTATCGGATTGTAATGGAAGCCATGGGACCCTTAGGGTCTCTCTCCCACTTAGTAATTTATTACGAGAAATTTTAACTAGCACAACCA
This sequence comes from Boesenbergia rotunda, assembly GCA_024364735.1. NCBI lineage: Eukaryota > Viridiplantae > Streptophyta > Magnoliopsida > Zingiberales > Zingiberaceae > Boesenbergia > Boesenbergia rotunda. The sequence goes on along the minus strand of JAGFNQ010006328.1, from coordinate 1,168,457 downwards.
CATAACCAACATATGAAAAATACATAAAATCCTAGACATTCTAACTTTCATGGCCTTGGTCTCTAATGTGCCTCCAGTCATGTCATCACTTCATCCACTCCTCCCTTCCTTATGCGCAAGCCACCTTGAGGGATCTCTGCGCCGAAATGACTAGTTAATTATTTACATCATCGATCCTATACTCTACAAAGGAGTGTGCATGAAAACTAGATCGAATGTAAAATAAATATCTCGGCTAAACATATGTCATATTTAATTACAAAAATTAAATACCTAGCCTCGTCAACCCCGAGGATTAATTAATTTACAATAAATTTCACAACCATTCATACAACCATTATTTGGCCATGACAAGTTGGAATCTCATGCCTGCAACACAAAGTTAGCCTACACACATCCACATATCATCTAGCAAAATAAAATGTATGAAAATGCAAAAAATTAACCAATCCTTAAACACACAAAGTCGGAAACCTCAGCTCTGATACCAATTGTTGGGTATGGCTTGGCGAGTTTCCTTAGCAAAAACTTGGTCGTCCTTGAGAGACTTATCCATGTCTACGAATTAAAAAATAATCCGAACGGAGACCCGTCTCCCAACGACCATCTCATCGTTGTATCGAACGATCCAAATTACAACTTCGCCAATCACAAAGATCGAGTCTTGTAATTTTCTTGACCATTCGACTGCGAAAAAGGTGACGAGCGGATCACCGACTTTTGTGTTTTTGGTCGGGGTCCAATTAGTTAATTATTAACTATGACAAACAATCAAAATAATTAACTAATTAATATGAAATGACGAGACAATTAAAACATGACACAATAATAAACAAGGAGCTTGGGAAGAGGTTATACCTTCCCGATCACCTCGCGGCCTTCTACCGTATGTCCCTCCCTTCCCAGACGTCATGTGGGCGGTGATCTACGTAGAACCGGGATCACCAAGGCCTCCAAAAGGTCTTCTTCTTCCTCACCATACAAAACCTTAGCTTAGGGTTTTGCCGCCCGATATCTTCTTCTCTACCCGTGCGCCGCCGGCTCTCCAAGGACCACCAAGGCTGCCGGCCGCCGAGTTGCTGCTGAGGAGAAGACAAGGAAGAAGATGGAAGAGAGAACAACTCCCTTCCACCAACACAAATCCGGCTGCAAAGCCTTCCAAGGTGCGCCGCAACCTACCGTCGCCGCCCCTCCTTGCATCGGCCGCCGCCCCTTCTTCTTCCCTTGCCGTGCACCACAAAAAGGAGAAGACACTCCTCCCTTTGTCTAGTGTAGTTGGCTATCGAGCGGAAGAAAGAAGAGGAAGAAAAGTAGGAAGAAAAGGATTTCTTCCTCCTTCACCCACCGGCGCCCTAGGAGAGAGAAAAGAAGAGAGGTTGTGGGGAGAAGACTTGTGTTGGTCTCTTGATCTATTAGCCTTGGTTTCTTGATCCTATAGGGTATTTATAGGGCTAAGGTAGGGACCAAGAGGAGGAGTTGGATCTTGACCCACCAATGGATCTAAACCCGATCCATTAATTAAGATCCATTCCACTAAAGGATCTTAATTGAACTTTCTCACCAACCCCCATATTTTCATATGAGCTCCAAATATTACAAGTCATCATTCCCCTCGTGTTTAAGATATCGAATGCCCGTTAATTAATTTAAATTACTGACAATTCAAATTAATTAACTTCTGAATCCTTGATTAGTACCACTCAACCTTATCATCATGCCAGATCAAATCCACCTGCAGGGTTTAGTATGATGAACCTTTTGAGCTCATCAAAGGGGCATCATCATCCCGACTCACCAAGGCACGAATTTCGTCAAAAATCAATGGCACATCATATTATTAATATTATCTCCCGACTTACTAGGCCTATCGATCTAACAGAATAGATCTCGCCCATTGGTAAATCAAAAAAATAATAATTAATAATATATGCTCGTTATTATATCGGGATTAAGGGATCGTATTCCATATTAAAATCTAAGGTCCTATCCAATTATCGAGTCAGTACAAATTGGATAACTTCTGATTTTGGTCATGCTCAATGTACTCAAAGCACACTAGTGTAAATCTATGGTCAAGACCAACCACACCTAATTACACTACAACCATCCCGATGGTTTGTCTATTTTCATCTTGGTTGTGAGACTCTACTTATACTTGGCAAGGAACTGATAACATGATCTTCCGTGTGGCACCACACACCATGTTATCTACAATGCAAAGTAATGGACTTTATGCATGTACTAATATAAACAGGCACCTAGTGTACTTGTGATTCTCTTTTCAAAATGAAGTGCTCATATATAAAAGAAGCATGTCTTTCAGTATACACATCTTACATAAACATGCATATAATCTTACTCTATGTACCGAATTCTATCATAACCTTTGTGAAATTGATGCACATCATTATAAGACTCGAGTATCACTAAGGGACATGCTGTTTGACTTTAGTACCTTCTCTCAATTCTTATGCATTCAACCCTCTCCAAACAAAATATTTTTCTATCCAAACCTACCAATTGTTCTTCCTAATCATTTTAGTCTTCTAACACTGGACTTTATGTATGCTTACTTCTTTGAGGGCCCACTACCAACCTAGTGACAATGCAATGTATAAGTTAGTTGTTTCGGGAATTCAATCCATGGGATCACATGATCTAGTCGTGTTACAACCTGTTCACCTATTCTTAATATATGTACTGAAACATCAGCAATACCTTGACTAGGATACTGGGTTTCTAGATCCATTATCTACTACTTTGGCTATAGTACCTCACTCAAGGTACACATGGTCCATTGCCATATCTTGACAGAATTCCTAGGCTCACTAGGGATAGGTGTTGGTAGGGGTGACTTGATAGAAATATTTGATTTTGATATGGTAGGCATTAGACAACTATCCCTAGCTAGGATTAAGACTACCTCCAAGAGGCTTACTTACATGCAAGGCCATCCATGCTACATATGCCCAGTTGGAGATATAGGACAGGAAGACGAATCATCGAACACAGTACCTCCTATGGTGATAAGTCAAGAGATTGTTGCTTGACTCCACTCTTCGATTCATCTCTGGGAGCTTCTTCCTCAGCCCCTCCACCTACTAGCGATCCCTACACCTTTTTCGAGAGGGCATGTTCGATCGTTTTGATGCACTACAGACTATGATTCAAGATCAGTATAGCTCTTTTCATGATAGCTCATTAGATTTCATCAAGATATGACCACTAGGATGGATCACATAGAGGTAGAGCAACACTCTATATTTGACTTCCTTCGTTCCTCTCACATCTCACCTTCCTAACTTTACATGGATTGTATTGACTACTTCATGACTTCTTATGTGTATGACTTTTGGAATTGCTGAGCGACATGTGCTCAAGACTTTGGCTTTATGCCTTGTCCTTATATGTTTAGTTTGATGTGGTATTAGATTCATTTTCTCAAATATGCTTGTCAGAATACGTTCCTTTTTATGTAACTATTTTCAAAATTCTAGTTTTCAAAAACATTCTCTATCTTTTTGCAAATTCCAAAACTTAGGATTTTTTAAAATTTAGAATGGAACTAGCCTAATTTTACCATAGTTTGCATGCACCTATAGTTTTATCTCACAAGCACATTAGGATCCCTTGCTGTGTTTGATTCAACCTTGAATTGGGTGAGATGCTTAGGCATCAGCTTAGATTTCAGATGCTTATGTCAGTGCATCGCTATAAATTAAAGGCTTTAAACTCAAATTGATCAAGTTGAATAAGTATAAACCAACTATCAACTTGATCAACTTTCATTCACACAAGCTGAAATCTTTGGTATTCAGCTCAGTACAAAAGTTGGATATTTAATATAAGAACTTTTACTAGATTTTTTCCCATGCATGGACACAGGGCAACCTTTTAAAAGAAAATATCAACTTAAGGGGGAGCAAATTTCATACTTAAACGAAATTTCAACTCTCAATCTTATTTTCATACTTAAACAAATTTGAAATTTATTCAAACTATTTAATTTCAATCTTAAAATAATTTTAACTTAAATTTTAAACTAATATTTTTAACTTAAATTTTAAAACTTAAACTTAAGTCTAAAAATATTTTTACCTTATTAAAACTTAAAACAATTTTAACTTTAAAATCCTAAACTAGTTTTCAAAATCACAACTACCTTATATATTTCAAACTTAAAAACCTAATTTATACTTTAAATTTTAAATCTAAACTAATTTTAAAACTATAAACCTAAACTTAAAAATTTTAAGCTTAATTTTAAAACTTATATCTTATTTTAAACCTAAATTGAAATTTCACTAATTTTTTCAAAAACATAAAATATTTAACATTTCAACAATATTTTTTCCAAATTAAAACCTTAATTTAAAACATTAACTTAGTTTTCAACCAAATTGCTCATTATAAACTAATTTTGACTAAATTTTAACTTAAATTTGTTTCACCTTAAATCTTATTTTCAAAATTATTTCTTCAAATCTAATTTTTGTCTTTAATTCTTTATGTAAAAATTTAAATTACTTTTAAACATAATTTTAAACATTAATCTTTAACTTAATGCTTAAGACTTTTAAATTGAACTAGTCTTCAAACCACAAATATTTCAATACAATTTTAAATCTAAGTTAAATGTTGAAAATCACAAATCTAAGATTGAAAACATGAATTTTTCACCATTTTAAACAACTTTTAATACAACCCATTTGCAACCCCTTATATTTGATGTTAGTCAAAGGAGGAGAGATATCACATGAAGGTGAGGTTTGTTTGAGGGGGAATTATTTATTTCTTTATATATATACTATTTTAACATAACTATGAATCAGGTTGCTTAACATGAAAAAGGGTGAGATTATTGATACAGGGTGCGGCATAGTTGAACCTATGTTTTGATGTTAACAAAGGTACATAGTTAAGTCTAGTTGTTATCTGATATGTTGATCTAGCGTGCAAGAAGATTACCTTAGTGAAGTCCTAGTAGGTCAAGAGGGCCCGATACTACGTAGGAAGTCTTGGCAAATCGTAAAAACTAGGCAGGAAGTCCATATGGGTGGACATCTAACAAGAAGTCTCGGTAGGTCTGGAGAACCTGATACCGAGTAAGTGGAAGCCCTGGTGAGCCGATCTGATGCTAAGCTGAAGTCAAGATAGGTCTAGGAGACCCGATATCTGGCAGGTGAGTGAAGTAAACTTCTGGAGGAGAGAGTTGTGAGGTCGTGTCCCTCCGGGAAAGCTTTAGGTGTTGATTCAACTAGAGAAACTTACGGAGGTTTCTAAGTTGAGATTAGGATAGTTGCGACTATCAATTACTCATGCATTCCTTTATTTATCCGTGATAACCTCTGTTTTGCAGGGTAATTATTTTATACATTATTGTTGTACTAACACTCTTGTGTAGGAAGTCAAACTTAGTTGACTGTCGAATCAATCAACTAATCACTATATTAGCCGACTAATCAAGCTTGAGCAGACATCCACGAAGCCAGATTTAGTATAATTCCAGAGTTATCCATCGACGAATAAAGGGATCAATTGACAGATCCATATATGGCATGGTTCAGGCAAGCGTATGGAAGATCTTTATCCGTCGACCCATAAGGGGGTTAGGTTGATGGATCACATTAAATGCTACAATAGATGAGCAGAGCAAAAGAGGAAGGGCATGGATTTCAATCGACTGAATAATGGGTCAGTTGACTAATCCTATTAGTCAACTAAACGACTTTTTAGTCGATTGATAGAGGCTTATATAAGGAGCTTGAGACCATCATTCTCACTATCACTTCTACTCGCCACATTCTAACTTTCTGTGTCAATGAACTACTTCTGATCTACTGCTTCAACGTCGGAAAGCTCATTGACCGCGCACTCATCATCTATGATTATTGTCGCTATATTAAATTATTGTTTGTACTTGTACTTGCATCTCAAGAGGAGTTAGCATGGTGTTGCTAATCTTCGCTACATCTTGTATGACATTGCATTCTCTAAACGATTTTCGGAGAAAGGATTAGTGGATTTTCCATCGTGAACGGTTGAGGACTGTGGGCCTTGGAGTAGGAGTCACCGAAGACTCCAAACCAAGTAAAAAAGAAATGTGTCTTATTTCTTCGTCTATTTTGCTCTATTTTCTCTTTGTTTTACATATACGAAATAATGAATTTTCAATCGAATGAGATTCATCCCCCCTCTCGGTTTTCAATGATCCTACATAACATTTCATTTAGGAAAGCAGTTTTAACATCTATTTGCCAAATCTCGTAATCCTTGTAAGCTGCTATAGCTAGCAAAATTCTAATGGACTTAAACATTGCAATGGGTAAAAATGTTTCATCATAGCCAATTCCTTGACGTTGATTGAAACCCTTTGCCACAAGTCTTGCTTTATAAGTATTTATGTTCCCATCCATGTCAATCTTTTTCGTAAAAATTCATTTGCACCCTATGGGTTTTACCCCAACTGGCACATCAACCAACTCTCATACTTGGTTGGTGTACATGTTAGGACAGAAAGAAATTTAGATATCTCTATAATGGTATGATATTGTCCACTTTGGGCCTAAGCCCTCATGATTTTTTGATTGGGCTCTCCCAAAAGGCCTCATGCCAATGGAGATATCTTTTTTCCTTTTATGCCAATGATCTTTCCAATGTGTTTTCAATGTGGGACTATGTTTACAACATTGCAACCCCAAAAATCCCCCCCCCCCCCCCCTCAAACAAAGGACCACAAATCCCCCCCTTAAGCAGAAACCCTTTCCGTTTGATGTCTGATCCTCAACCAACTAGGACTTTCTGCCCCTCGGTCCACCCAACCTACTAGGTCTTCACCGACTAGCCATAACTAGGGCCTCACTGCTTGGTACCTGGTCCTCTTGATCAAGACACGAGAGCCCATACATCCTTTATTCAAGGCTTTATCCACATCGTTAGATCTGGATCATGGCTCTAACTTGTGCTTCATCCGGTGGTTAGTCTGGTGAAGAGCTACCTGCCTCTGATACCAATTGTTAGGACTAAAATGAATTTACATATCACCACAATGGTATGATATTGTCCACTTCGGGCCTAAGCCCTCATGGTTTTGCTCTTAGGCTCTCCCAAAAGGCCTCATGCCAATGGAGATATCTTTTTTCCCTATAAGCCTATGATCTTTCCCATGTGTTTTCGATGTAGGACTATATGTGGATCGTTTAGAATCGATAGAGGGGGGGGGTGAATATCGATAAAAATTTTGGATTAGTTAGAATATTACGCAGCGGAAAATTAAATCAATGCTAACTCACTTTCTTTTACTTGGTTCGGAATCTAGAACGGCTCCTACTCCAAGGCCCAAAGTCCTTGACCATTTTTGTTGAGCAATTCTATATTTCAAAAAATATTACAATAGTTGAAGCACGAATACAGAATTAAGGTTAAGCACTTAAAAACAATACCGACGATCGGAAAAGAAATTGAAGATCGGAGCAGCAAGTCGTCGATCTGGAGCGTTGTTGGCGCATGGAACATGAGCACGGAGAAAACAAAACTGAGCGCTTGAGTGGTTGAGTTGGAAAAATTATTGATTGGAAGCAAGGGGTGAACCCCTTTTTATACAGACGTCCAAGGCACCCCTGTTGCTGTAGGGCTCCTGCCACGTTGCCTATCTGCGTGCGTCCTCATCCACAGACTTGGGCAATGTCTATCCCTTTATCCATGGCTCCTGGGACATCTGGAGTGCCTAACTACTCACAGGTGCCTCCCATACTAACGTGGATGCTCAGCTTCACAGTCTCTGGAAGCACCTATCTGGGGCACCTGTGTCAATACAAGCACCTGTGTTCTCGGGCGCCTGTGTCCTCTAAGGCGCCTGGGATGCAGAACTTCAATCCTCTTATTCATGCAACCAGGGTTAGTTCCAGAACAACAGTAATAGTAAAATAGAATATAAATAACAGCCTGCGCTATCTTAGTTGTGACTTTAGGCTTCCAAAATAGGACCCTAGATTGAAGCAACGCCTAATGTTCCCTCTTCCGGGGAGCGCGTCGTCACCTACTCCTTTCAGGAGAAGTTACCTTTTGCCAACCGGCTCCTTCGGTTGGAATTTTGCCTGATCTTTTCAATCAGGTCTTCGGTGCCCAGTCCACGACCAGGTCTTATTGCCCAACCCTCACTCTGGTCTTCGGTGCCCAGTCCATGACCAGGACATAATGCCCAACCCTCAATCAGGTCTTCGATGCCCAGTCCATGACCAGGACTTATTGCCCAACCCTTGGTCAAGTCTTCGGTGCCTAGTCCACGACCAGGACTTATTGCTCAACCCTTAGTCAGGTCTTCGAGCCTAGTTTACCTAGGACTTTTTTTGCACACTTAACAGATCCATTAGATAACGATTTAACCTTAACTTTGAACCCATTGCCAATATCAAAACCCAGGTTCGATCTGGTGCTTCCTGCACCAACAATCTTCCCCGTTTTGATTTATGGCAACAAAGTTCAAAAGTTAAGTTAAAACAAAAAATAATGTAGTTATTTCAAACAACCATACTTGTTTTTCCTCTCTTTCTCCAAAAAAAATATTTTTGAAAATACATGAATTTAAGCTCCCCCTGAAATAAATATTCTCCCCCTGAAGCTTTCAAAGACATGCAATTTTTCAAAAAGACTTTTTGATTAAGTGTACCCTTTTTGAGGAAAAAGTTAAAGTCTTTTCAAAGTAAAACCAGCGGATTTTGATAATGTTACTTTTGCAAAACTTTCGAAGTTGGAAAAAGTTAAGACACCTTTTTGAAAAAATTATAACTTTTTTCTTGAGAAGGGAATTTCAACTTTTCTTACTTGCAACAAAATTTTGCACGTAAAATTTTTTGCACTTAAAAAAAATTTCTGCATTTTGAAAATTTTGCACTTAAAAATTTTGCAAACTACAATTTTGCTCTTTGAAACATTTTCCACTTAAAAATTTTGCACTTAAAAAATTCCTACACTTAAAAAATATTTTGCACTTAAAAAGATTTTATAAAAAAAATTTAAATTTACTTTTCTCTTTACTTTTTTCTTAATCTCCCCCTTTACCATATATAAAAAAAATCATGCTTGATGAAAAAATAGTGTATCAGAGCCAGTTTATTTTGTAGAATATATTGAACCAATTCTAGTGAGTCAAAGCAAATAAAAACCAAACAAACTAAATTGAACTCGTTCGGGCCTTGTCTAACCAAGTTAGCTACTTACTAACTGTTATATAATAGCAGCTTTCACTCAGGTTAGTCAAGTTAAGTGATTTGGTCAAGTTAGATTTTCTGAGCTTGATCATTAGCTTGATTGCTGTTCAAATATGTGTATCGCCCCAACTACTCGTGATGCATTGACTTAAAGTATCTTGAGTCAAGGAATAGACCTATGCATCTCACCCCAGTCTAGGTTATCAATCAAAGTGTCCTAATGTGCTTGTGAGATGTTGGCTTCTAGATCTATAGGAGCATGCAATTCTAGGGTTATGTCCTAGGCTAAGTCCATTGCGTATAAAACCCTAGTTTTATAGGGGGTAAATTTTTGAAAAATCTAAGTCGAAAAAGAATTTTAATATTCAAAACTTAATAAGAAAAATGATTTTTCGAAAGATATAAAAATACTATTTTTGAGAAAAATTTTGAAAACATAAACGAGAACAGTTTTATTCTACTAAGCACAACCCTAACTGCCTTCTTAGTAAGCAAAATTGAGACTCAGGTAAGGGTTTGGTAAAGATGCTGGCTAGATTAGATTTTAAGTCCACATATGTAAGTACGAGTTCGCCCCTAGCTACGTGATCTCTAACAAAATGATGTTTTACTTCAATGTGTTTGGTTCGGGAGTGATGAATAGGGTTTTTAGTAAGATTGATCGAGTTTATATTGTCAATGAATACTTTAGTTTGGGCATAGTCTAGTTTGAAGTCATTAAGGGTGTGTATCATTCATGAAAGTTGTGCTACACAATCTTTTAGGGCAACATACTCCGCTTCAGTTGTGGATAAGGCTACACAGTGTTGCTTTCTGCTGCACTAGTTGACTAGATTGTGCCCTAATAATTGACAACTCCCACTTATACTTTTTCTATCTAGTTTACATCCGACATAGTCTGAGTCAGAGTATCCTAATAATTCAATGTTGGAAATCTTAGGATACCGAATACCTACATTTAGGGTACCCTTTATATACCTAAGGATTCTTTTTACATCAGCTTGGTGAGACTCCTTAGCACAGGTTTGGTATCTTGCTCACATTCCTACTGCAAACAGGATGTCTGGTCTACTAGCAGTTAGATATAGTAAATTACCTATCATACTTCTATATAGTTTTAAATCAACTGACTTACCGTCAGGGTTATTATCTATTTTGGCATTTGTGGCCATGGGAGTACCTAAATCCTTAGAGTTTTCCATTTTGAATTTTTTGATTAATTCTTTCGCATATTTGGACTGATGAACATAGTTACCATCCTTGGTTTGTTTTATTTGGAGACCTAGGAAAAAGGTTAGCTCACCTACTAGGCTCATTTCAAACTCACTCTCCATAATTTTAACAAAATCTTTTAAAAAATTAGAATTAGTTGACCCAAAAATTATGTCATCTACGTAGATTTAGGCTATAAAAATATCTTTTTCTAAGGTTTTAACAAATAAGGTTGAGTCAATTTGGCCTTGATTAAATCCCTTAGAGATCAAGTAGGTTGATAGACTTTCGTACCAGGCCCTAGGTGCTTGTTTTAACTCATAAAGGGCTTTCCTAAGTTTGAACACATGGTTGGGATTGTCTAGGTCCTTAAATCCTAGGGGTTGCCCTACATACACTTCCTCTTTTATCAACCCATTAAGGAAGGCAGACTTAACATCTATTTGGTATAATTTAAAGCCTCTATGGGCTGCAAAAGTTAGTAACATCCTAATTGATTCAAGTCTAGCTATGGGGGAATAAGTTTCATCATAATCTAACCCTTCAACTTGACTAAACCCTTTAGCTACTAAGCGGACTTTGTTTCTCACAATCTCACCTTGATCATTTAGCTTGTTTATAAATACTTACTTAGTGTCTATTACTGACTTACCTTCTGGTTTAGGTACTAAGTCTCATACTTATTTTCTCTCAAATTGGGCTAGTTCTTTTTGCATCGCAATGATCCTATCTGGGTTAGGTAGGGCTTCTTCTATAGTCTTAGGTTCTATGTTTGAAATTAGTGCAAGTTGACTAAGATTTCTGTAGGAAGACCTTGTTTTGACCCCTAAGGTTGGATCACCCAAGATTTGGTCAAATGGATGATTTAGTCTGGGTTTCTTAGTTCTCCTGGAACTAGGTTTATCCTCAAGTTGACTGGTAGGTTTGGTTCAGGGATCGGTTTAACTACTTGGGTTGGTTCAGTTATTGGTTCGATTGATGACTCAATACTTGGTTCAATTGATAGTTCAATTAACGGTTCAATCAATGGTTCATTTTCTTCTTGATCATGATTTAATGTATTTGGGCTTTGTGGGTTGTTTAGGTTGATAGTAGATTTAGTTACATTTTCTTCATCGAATATCAAGTTTGTGGTTTCTTCAATTTTAAGGGTTTGTTTATTGTAGACCCTCTATGCCCTACTTGTTGTTGAGTATCCTATAAACGTTCCTGGGGTTGATTTTGATTGGAATTTGCCTAGGTAGTCTTTAGTATTCAAAATGTATACTTTACACTCAAAAACCCATAGATAATGTAAATTTGGTAATCAGTGATAATAAATTTCATAAGGGGTCTTGTTGTGTCTTCTATTTATTAAGACCTTATTTTGAATATAACAAGCTGTGATTATCACTTCTACCCAAAATTGATTGGATAAGTTGTATTCGTTAAGCATGGTCCTAGGGCATAAAGTATTTTTTGATTTGGATCCATTTATGTAAAGTAAGGATAGATTGATTGAATTTCACTGCCTAATCTATCTCACCCATATCTAAGGTTATCAAGCATGTTGATCTTACGGGTTCCTTTTGTGAGACAGGTTTTTAGTTGTAGGTTAAAAAAATTTGAGTTTGAATTAATTTTGAAAAAATTAAGTGAAATTTTAATTTTGAAAAAATTTTAAGTAAAATTAGTTTTGAAAATCATTAAGTGAGATTTTTAAAAATATTAAGTGAAATTAATTTTGAAAATCATTAAGTGAGATTTTAAAAAAATATTAAGTGAAATTAATTTTGAAACTTATTAAGTGAAATTTTAATTTAAGTGAAATTGATTAAATGTATATTAAGGGTAGAATTAATTTGGTTAGTTGGGTTGGACTACATTATTAGGTCATAAACATCTCACCCAATTCTAAGTGATAAAATAGGTTTCCTTATCTATTTTGTGAGATGTATTATTTTTATCTTTGATTTTATGTTAAATCTATGATTTAATGAAGCTTGTGTTAGATTTGAGTTTATCAAATAGTAACTTAAAAGTGAGTTTCGATAATCGGCTTTCAGGTCTTGGCGAGGCACAGAGGCCTTCTTTGGTTGTAGCGTTATTGGATCAACAACCCTTTCCTAGACAAAGTCTTTTAAAAAAAGATCATTTTCAAATTACTTTTTGAGATACTCTGGTCTAACTAGCTTAGGATTTGGAGAGATAGTTTCGCCTAGTTCCACCGGACTAAACAGACCAAATAGGGTATGCCTTACCCTACTTGACTCCTTAGACAGGCTTTCCTAACGCACTATCATCTCACCTCCTCCTAATACTATATTGTTCAAGTTTCAAGTAAGTCTTGTCCTTAACAAACCATTCCTAAGTCTAAGTAGAATAATATTGTGAAAAAGAAATACACAAGCATCAAGCAGCAATTCAAGAAAAAATCATTTAAGTATACAAATGGTTTTTATATTGACTCCCCCTAGACTGAAGCCTCGATATGGGCTAGGCAAGATGTGAATCTTGTCCTTCCGGATCCAATATTGGTTTGGTCCAGCTTGTTTGTCCAAACTCAGCTTAGGGGCCCATGCTTGGACTCAAGTTCTAGGTTGGTTCACTACAGGTAATAAGATCTGTATCGCGAGTTGGTCCGTTAGCCTAGTCCGGATCGATTAAGAACTAACTTCTGTTTTCCAAGAACCATGTCAAGATTCTTGGAACTCGAAGTAAATCATTCTAATGCGACTCTGAGTTTCTTGACTTGAGTTTTCAAGGAGGAATTCTCTTCCTCAAGCTTTTGATCTTGAGTCAAGGTTCCTTCTTGAACTGACTCGGTTAATGTACTCGAGTTGACTTCCTCTTTCAGGAGTTTGACTTCCTGTCGGAGGGCTTCAACCCGGACGTTGGCTTTTGCCAACTTGTGAGACAAATACGAAATTAAGTTGTAAATCTCCGATTCAGGATAGTCTCTTACTGTAATTTGTCCATCCTTTGAGATTGAGAGCTTTCCGATGCCGACATCATCTTAGTTTCTGATTCTATTCCGGAGTTGATGTCTTCCGAGGTGGTCAGCGCGAGGAGGTTGTAGTGCGGGGCCTCTTCTTCATCCTCTGAGGACAATTCGTCCCATGTGGCTTGAAGTGCCTTCTTCCTCTGAGCTTTCTTGTTTTCCTTCATGTTGGGACACTCCGATCTAAAGTGACCCTTCTTGTTGCACTCGTAACAGGTTACGTTGCTTTTGGTCTTCTGGTTCATTAAGCGTTCAGCAGGATCAACCTTCTTCTGAGTCATCTTCTTTTTGCTCTGTTGATTCTTCAGCACCTTGTAGTAGTTACGAACCATCCAGACTAGTTTTGGATGATCGACTCCGTCGTCGTCAAACTCTGAATCTGAGTTGGACTCGGGTATCGATTATTGCTTCTTCTTTTGTGATTTTCCCGGAGTTTTTCTTGCAACAAAAGCTACACTTTTCTCGACCAGTGTAGTATTAGTTTGTTCATGTAACTCCAATTCTGAAAACAATTCATCAAACTTAATTACAGATAGGTTCCGAGAAACTTTGTAAGCATCTACTATAGATGGCCACAACGAGTTCCTTGGGAACGAGTTCAGGGTATACCTTATTAGGTCATGGTTTTCCACCTTATGACCTATTGTGTGTAGCCCGTTTATCAGCTCCTAGATCCTTGCATGGTTCCCCATCGTGCATCTTGATGGTGTAGATCTTGTTGAGTAGCAAATCTCGTTTGCTAATCCGCGTATCCGAGTACCCTAATGCAGTTCGATCAATTTGCTCCAAAGTTCCTTTGCGCTGCTGAAGGGACCGGCGCGGTTGAGCTCTTCCTTGGTCAAGCCACATTGTAGTGTATGTGTGGCCTTTGCGTCTGCTTCAATTTTCTACTTGACTGATCTGTTCCACTCTGTGTATCCTTTCACCTCACCTTGTGCATTCTTGGGAATCTCCAGTCCGGACTGGATAATAATCCACATGTTCACCTAAGTTTTCAGGTGGACCTCCAACCTACTCTTCCAATAGGAGAAGTCTTCTCCTGAGAAGAGTGGTGGTCTGGCGGTACTGTAACCTTCTTGCATGGCCATAGAGTTTAATCTGAAACTTACAAAGAAAATAACAACTTTGTTCCAAGACTGAGTCTTGGATTAGCAGTGCGGTAGCAAAAATAATAATAAGAATCGAGTGGTGTTGCACCAACCTCGATGAATGAAAACTTACGAACGTTAAAAAGAAATTTAAAAAGAAACCTAAAAATTACTCAATTGGTGGTTGCACCAGATTTGAGCCACCAGCTCTGATACCACTTGTGGGATTGTTTAGAATCGATAGAGGGGGTGAATATCGATAAAAATTTTGGATTAGTTAGAATATTACGTAGCGGAAAATTAAAGCAATGCAAACTCACATTATTTTACTTGGTTCGGAGTCTAGAACGGCTCCTACTCTAAGGCCCACGGTCATTGATCATTTTCGTTGGGCAATTCTATATTTCAGAAAATATTACAATAGTTGAAGCACGAATACAGAATTAATGTTAAGCACTTAAAAACAATATCGACAACCGGAAAAAAAATTGAAGATCGGAGCAGCAGGTCATCGATCTGGAGCGTTGTTGGCACTTGGAACTCGAGCGCGGAGAAAACAGAATTGAGCGCTTGAGTGCTTGAGTGCTTGAGTTGGAAAAATTGTTGTCTGGAAGCAAGGGGGTGAACCCCTTTTTATACAGATGTCCAGGGCGCCCCTGTTGCTGTAGGGCACCTTCCACGTTGCCTATCTATGCGCGTCCTCATCCATAGGCTCAGCCAATGCCTATACCTTTATCTAGGGTGCCTGGGATGTCTGGGGTGTCTGACTACTCATGGGTGCCTCCCATGCTGACGTGGAGGCTCGGCTTCACAAACTATGGAGCATTGTTGGCGCATAGAACTCGAGCACGGAGAAAACAAAACTGAGCGCTTGAGTGCTTGAGTTGGAAAATTTATTGTCTGGAAGCAAGGGGTGAGCCCCTTTTTATACAGACGTCCAGGGCACCCCTGTTGCTGTAGGGCTCCTGCCACGTTGCCTATCTGCGCGCGTCCTCATCCACAGACTTGGGCAATGTATATCCCTTTATCCATGGCTCCTGGGACATCTGGAACGCCTGACAACTCACAGGCGCCTCCCATATAGACGTGGAGGCTCAGCTTCACAGTCTCTGGAAGCACCCATCTGGGGTGCCTGTGACAATACAAGGGCCTGTGTTCTTGGGCGCCTGAGTCCTCTAAGGCGCCTGGGATGCAGAACATCAATCCTCTTATTCATGCAACCAGGGTTAGTTCCAGAACAGCAGTAATAGTAAAATAGAATATAAATAATAGCCTGCGTTGTCTTGGTTCTGACTTTGTGCTGCCAAAATGGTACCCTAGGTCGAACCGACGCCTAATGTTCCCTCTTCCGGGGAATGCGTCCTCACCTACTCCTATCAGGAGAATTTACCTTTTGCCAACCGGCTCCTCCGGTTGGACTTTTGCCCGATCTTTCGGATCAGAGGACTTCGGTGCCCAGTCCACGACCAGGTCTTATTGCCCAACCCTCGGTCAGGTCTTTGGTGCCCAGTCCATGATCAAGACTTATTGCCTAACCCTCGGTCAGGTCTTCGGTGCCCAATCCACGACTAGGACTTATTGCCCAACCCTCGGTCAGGTCATCGATGCCCAGTCCATGACTAGGACTTATTGTCCAACCCTCGGTCTGGTCTTCGTGCTTAGTTTACATAGGACTTTTTCCTACACACTTAACAGATGCATTAGATAATGATTTAACCTTAACTTTGAACCCTTTGCCATTATCAAAACCCAGGTTCGATCTGGTTCTTCCGGCACCAACACTATATTTACAATCATGCAGCCCCTATAGTACATAGAGTCCATTTCAGATTTCATAGCATCTAACCATTTCGAAGAATCACATGAAGCAATCGCTTCCTCGTAAGTGTATTCTTGCCAACATACTTTGATCTTGCATTTCATGAGTAGTTTCTGTTGGTGCAAGATGCATCAATGATGTCTTCCTATAAGTGTTTTGATGTTTATCAATATACATAAGTTAGTAACCATATGTGTTAGACAAGGAAAGGGTTAGTCAAAGTGATCAAGGGTTAAACCAAACAGAACCTTATGGTTAGTAGGGTTAACCCAGGATTGATCAGGTTGACAATGGTCTAGCCAACAGGGTCTGATGTTTGGCAGAATCAACCAGAACCCAGGGTTGGTTAAGGAGTAAGCCAAATAGGACTTGATGTTTGGCAAAAGAAAAGTCTAGTCAGGATTAATATGACAAGCAAAAGAAGTCTTTATCAAAGCGAAGGAAAGTCCTAGTTAACCTAGGCACAAAGTCCTGGTTCGAGGAATTGGGCATTAAGTCCTGGCCAAGGGCTGGGCACCGAAGATCTAACCGAGGGTTGGGCACGAAGTCCTGGTTCGAGGAATTGGGCACTAAGTCGTGCCCGAGGGCTGGGCACCGAAGACCTGACCGAGGGTTGGGCACCGAAGTCTTGGTTCGAGGAATTAGGCTCTAAGTCCTGGCTAAGGGTTGGGCACTGAAATCCTGTTTTGAGGAATTGGGCACGAAGTCTTGGTCCGATGGATTGAGCAACTTAGCTGAGCGATGACTAAGGACAAAAGTACAGACAAGTCGAAGTTCGGATGTCTTGAGATCCGAGAATCTCGGAGGCTAAGTAAAAGTCCAACAGGAGGTCCAGGTTGGCAAAAGTAACTTCTCCTTGGAGGACTAGGCGGGGCGCATTCCCCGAGAAAGGGAGCATTAGGCGTCGGTTCGACCTAGGGTTTCGCATGAAATCCAAAGTCAGAACCAATCTTTGAAGCTAAGATTATTTGCATATTTGTCTTGTGTTTGTTGTCTTGTAGGTACTTGGAGTTGGAGGCTAGATAGGAAAGCAAATGCAGGAGAAAAAGCTGCCTAGAAGGTCATCCAGGGCGCCTGTATCAATACAGGCGCCGCAGACATCCAGGGCGCCCCAGTTGGGGTAGCCGACTGGGCTCCTAGGTGTCCTGGACAATCCAAGGTGCCCTGGATGGGTTGACTTATCATCATCGTGAAGTTCGCGATTACGGATGATTTTTTGTCCGCCTATAGGGCGCCTCAGAGGCTCTAGGGCGCCCTGGATGATACAATAAAAGGGGCTTCGACCCCTCAACTCAGGACATCAATTGCAACATCATTCTAAGCATTCTGAGCAAAGAAAAAGCACTAATGTTGAAGCTCTGCGACCAAGGAGGCTCCAGGAGAATGTGTGGCGCACTTCGGACTTCCAGATTGGACGGATCGACTTTTGTTTGGTTTGCTTTAAGTTTACAAATTCACATTTTCAGTTATATCTTTTGTGCTTATAACTCAATTGTAAGATGGGTTTCTCCGCCTGCACAAATTCTGGAAAGGAGACCACTAGTGGACCGGCACTACCCGTGATTAGGCCTTGGATGTACTAACCTTGGGGGGTTGGGAACCAAGTAAATCCCGCGTGAACGAGTGTCATTTATTTTCGTTCTTTATTATTTCCGCTGCTACTAACTCTCTGTTTAGAATGAACGAACGAACGTCAAAGTTTCGAAGAAATTGCGAGCCGATATTCACCCCCCCCTCTATTGACGACACCGATCCTACAAGTGGTATAAGAGCTTGGTTGCTCTTCACCGGACTAACAGCCGACGGAGCAAAGATGCTAGGAGTTGAGGGGGAGCAAGAGTGAATACAGATATAATTTAAATTATGTCAGTTTTTAAGTTTCATATTATTTGCTTTAAGTGTAGGGAGAGAGGACACTATAAAAACCAATGTCCTACTCGTAAGACTCAATCTTCACCATTGGCGACAAAGGAGTTACCAGCGCCAGGAGTCCGGAGGGACAAGAGCCACATCCGGCTGCTTCAGATGTCAATCACTAGGACATTACAAGAACCAATGCCCAAATTGGAAAAGGCTCGATCCTCAATACCAAAAAATGCGACTACGATAAAGGAGGTAACAAAAATTAATTTTCGCAATAATTTTCAAATTCCTGCACAACTATATCATGCTGATAATTTAGATATTACTGAATATTTTTCTAATAAATTAGTTTCTTTGTATAACCAACTTAATTTATTACAAGACAATTTATCAAATGTGAATAATATTAAAATAAATAAATTAACAAATTACAAGACAATTTATCAAATGTGAATATAAATTCTTTAATCATTCACATTAATACTAAAATTTTCAAAATTAATAATTATTCTAAAAATGTTAAGGATAATGATAATGTTAAGGATAATAATGTTACTGATAATTCTAACAAGGATAATACCTTAATTAATAATATTACTGTCAATTCTGATAATCTAAATATTTCTAAAAATAATTTGAACCCTTAACTATTAATTCTAATGTTGAAGATAATTATACAACAGTAATTAATAATTCTACCAATCTTGAAGATAATAATCACATAACATTAATTAATAATACTGAAAATTATTCTACCTATTTTGAAGATAATGAGACAATTTTCATTAATAATTCTGAAAATGAAAATGAAGAATTTGATTATGAAGATGAATATGAATTCAACAAAATTAAGGATATAACTAACAAGGCTTACAAAAATTCAAATAAGGCAGAAGTATTAAATAAATTTGAATGTTTAAAACCAAAAGAAAATGTTAAGGAACCATAATTTTTTGAATTATTGGAAATGATGCAATTAGACCCACAATTACTATTTAATCCTGAAATCTTAAACCCTAAATCTTAATAACTTAAAATTCAAATTAAATCTTAATAACTTAAAATTCAAATTAAATCTTAATAACCTAAATTCAAACTAAATCTTAATAACCTAAATTCAAATTAAATCTTAATAAATTATGTTCGAATAACTTAAATCCTAATTAATTCTTAACAACTTAAATTAATTCTTAAACCCTAATTAATTCTTAATAATGTTAACTCTAATTAATTCTTAATAATTTTAACTTTAGTTAATTCTTAATAATTTAACTTTAATAATCTTAGTTAATCCTTAATAATTTCAATCATAGTTAATCCTTAATAATTTCAATCTTAACTAATCCTTAATAATTTCAATCCTTAATTCAATAAAATCCACGAACTAAATTCTAATTAATTACTTTCATATATGAAATTAAATAAAATCTTACCCAACTGAAACAATCAATTTAATAATAAATATGTTAAAGTGGGTTGATATATTCGCCGGTTCACACAGTATGTATCAAATCGAGAATTTGATACATTATTAGAAACATAATTAAAATGTCTTGACTTGATTGAATCATGCATAAATGTCATGTTCATGCATTTGCTTATTTTTTTCCTTAAATATTTGTCATGCCATTCATGTTTTCTTTTCTGCATGATTTATAACGGTTAGATAGGAAAAAGATTAGTTGATACTTGCCTAACCTAGTACCAGGGTGGGGCAAGATGATAGTACGTTAGGGAAGCTTGACCTAGCTAAGTGGAACTAGTCGACGCTACCTCGCCACATCCTAGACTAATTAGACCAGAGTTTTTCAAAGAGTAAAATAAAGGTATTATTTCTTTAAAAGGCTTTGTCTAAGGAAAGGGTTGATGATCCAATAAGGCCTCTGTGCCTCGCCAAGACCTGGAAGCCGATTATTGAAATCTACATTTAAATTACAAATTGATTAAACTCGAATCTAACTCAAGGTCAATCAGTATATAAATAAATTGAGAAAAATTATTCAAGCATCACACAATACACCCATAAGGCAACCATGCTTGCTTGTACTGCGACACTTACAATGGGTGAGATGTTAAGGACTAATCAATTGACAAATATTTTTCAAAATGTTTTCAAAATCATTAGGCTATGTTCTTAAAAATATATTTTCAAAATAATGTTTAAACATAATAATATTTTTATGAATTTCATGCTTGCCTGATTGCTTATCTATAAAATACATTTTCAAAAATCATATATCTTTTCGAAAATTGTTTGACCTACACACTTAGACACAAACCTTTTATGTCAACACTAAAGTCCCTTAAGTCACTTAGATAGAGATCCTTGTAGTTAACAAGGGTAGACAGAAGATGTCAGGTTCAAGGGGAGGTTTTTTTGTTCATTTAAAAATTATTTTTCAAAATTATGCTTTTCAAAAACATCATTTCAAAAATTATTCTTTTGAAAAAATTCAGATCTTTAAAATGATTTAAGCTTTAAAAATTCATGATTTGAAAATATGTTTTTGAAAAATGTTTCAAAAACTTATTAAATCCTTCAAAATATCTTTCAAAAATTATTTCCTTGAAAACTATAATATTATTTCAAAACTTATTTCAAAAATGTGCTAATTGCTCTTTTATTTTGGATGAACTCTAAAATACACATAGGAAATATCCTTTATGATCTTCAAGGATTCCTAAAATTGTGTCAAATTATGGGGGAGTCCTACTCAAAAGAAATTAATTCTAGTTTTTGACCATTTTTTAAAATTATTAGATAATTCTTTTCATTTGAATCAAATCATAAGACTCAGATGAAGATCACTTGTAGTCAACAAACTTCCTAGGACAGTGTCAAGTTTTGGGGGAGATCGCCCCCGCGGGCATGGCGAGATTGGTAATGGCTCACTTGGGTGATCCCTCATTTCTCGAGTTCGATTCCTCCCTGGTAGAGCGTGCAGTATGCTGACGATAGAAATCTCCACAGGTTGCTACGTGGTCGAGCCATCGGGTACCGATATCATTAGTGGTGAAGTCGTCACGTGTCTCCGTCCTGCGGTTTACCCTCGTTGACCTGTGGGGACTCTCGTTGGAGGCTGTGGGGCAGGGTCGGTCAGCCAAGCGGATTAGTCGGACGCAAGCCTGGATACCCCTTGTAAATCAAAAAAAAATTTAGGGGGAGATCAAATTAAAATAACTATTAAAATGTTTAAAAATATTATGTTTTTATACACTATATTTTCAAAATCATTTTGAAAACATAATAGTCTCTTTTCAAAATAATATCTTTTCAAAACCATTTTTTTAATATTCTCTTTCTTCAAAAATATTTTGTAAAAATTTTTCCATCTTTTGAACAAAGTCTTTAAAAAATCCATCTCATCTTGAGTTTGGAAAATTTTCCAAGACACTTAGAAAATTTTTCTTGTAGTTAACAAGATTTCCTAGGAGTGCTCAACAAGATTCCTAGGATTGTTGTCAGACATAGGGAAGTTCAATGTTTTTAACATATATATATATTTTCATATTGTTGGTGCAATTTAAGTACTTGGTGTTTTCTTTATACGTTATAAAATAAGTACTTAGGGGGAAGAGTTTTGGAAATCGTTGTTTTTCAAAAATTATATAAGTATTTTCAAAAGGAAGAGAGAAATTATATCAAATGGGAATGTTACATTTTTTCAAAAAATTTTATTGTTGGCGCAAGTTTTTTTTGTAATTTTTTGATGTGTGACAAAGGGGGAGAGGAGCGCTTAAGTTTGATTTTTTTCAATTTCTCCCAAAGGATTAAACCCAGATAATCCTTAGACCGAATCTAACTTAAGATATTGTCAAACATAAAAAAAAGGGAGATTGTTAGTGCAAGATGCATCAATGATGTCTTCCTCTAAGTGTTTTGATGTTTAACAATATACTTAAGTTAGTAACAATATGTGTTAGACAAGGTAAGGGTTAGTCAAAGTGATCAAAGGTTAAACCAAACAGGACATTATGTTTGGTAGGGTTAACCCAGGATTGATCAGGTTGGCAAAGGTCTAGCCAAATAGGATCTGATGTTTGGCAGAGTCAACCAGAACCCAGGGTTGGTTAAGGTGACCAAGGGTTAGCCAAACAAGACCTGATGTTTGGCAGGATGATCAAACCTAGATTAAATCTAGTTAATATACTGAGGTTTGATCAGTTAGAACAAGGGTTTGCTAAACAAGATCTGATGTTTACCAAAAAAACTCAGGGTTGGTTAGTTATTCCAAGGAGTAAGCCAAACAGGGCTTGTTGTTTGGCAGAAGAGAAGTCTGGTCAAGATTAATATGACTAGCAAAAGAAGTCGTTATCAAAGCGAAGGAAAGTCCTAGTTAACCTAGGCACGAAGTCCTGGTTTGAGGAATTGGGCTCTAAGTCCTGGCCGAGGGTTGGGCATCAAAGACCTGACCGAGTGTTGGGCATGAAGTCCTAGTTCGAGGAATTGGGCACTAAGTCATGGCCGAGGGCTGGGCATCGAAGACTTGACTGAGGGTTGGGCACCGAAGTCCTAGTTCGAGGAATTGGGCACTAAGTCCTGACCGAGGGTTGGACACCGAAGTCCTGGATCGAGCAATTGGGCACGAAGTCTTGGTTCGAGGGATTGAGCAACTTAGCTAAGCAATGACTAAGGACAAAAGTAGAGATGGGTCGAGGTTCAGACGTCTCGAGATCCGAGAGTCTCAGAGGCTAAGTAAAAGTCCAACTGGAGGTCCCAGTTGGAAAAAGTAACTTCTCCTGAAAGGAGTAGGCGAGGGCGTGTTCCCCAGGAATGGGAACATTAGGCATCTGTTCGACCTAGGGTTTCACGTGAAATCCAATGTCAGAACCAATCTTTAAGGCTAAGATTATTTGCATATTTGTCTTATGTTTGTTGTCTTATAGGTACCTGGAGTTGGAGGCTAGATAGGAAAGCAAACACAGGAGAAAAAGCTGCCTGGAAGGTCATCCAGGCGCCTGTATCAATACAGGCGGCGCAGACATCCAGGGCACCCCAGTTGTGGCAGCCCACTGGGCTCCCAGGCGCCCTGGATGGGCTGACTTATCAGCATCACAAAGTTCGCGATTACGGATGATTTTTTGACTGTCTATAGGGTGCCCTGGATGATACAATAAAAGGGGCATCGACCCCTCAACTCAGGACATCAATTGCAAAACATTCTAAGCATTCTGAGTAATGAAAAAGCGCTGAAGTCGAAGCTCTGCGACCAAGGAGGCTCCAGGAGAAAGTGCGGCGCACTTCAGACTTCCAGATTGGACTGATCGACTTTTGTTTGGTTTTCTTTAAGTTTACAAATTCACATTTTCAGTTATATCTTTTGTGCTTGTATCTTAGCTGTAAGACGGGTTTCTCCACCTATAGAAAATCTGGAAAGGAGACCACTAGTAGACGGGCACTATCCGTGATTAGGCCTTGGATGTACTCACCCTGGGGGGTTGGGAACCAAGCCAATCCCACATGTACGATTGTCTTTTATTTTTGTTCTTTATTATTTCCGCTACTACTATCTCTCTTATTAGAACGAACGAACAAACGTCAAAGATCCGAAGAAATTACGAGCCGATATTCACCCCCCCCCCTCTATTGACGACACCGATCCTACAAGTGGTATCAGAGCCTGGTTGCTCTTCACCTGACTAACAGCCGACGGACCAAAGATGCCAGGAGTTGAGGGGGAGCAAGAGTGAATACAGGTATAATTTAAATTATGTCAGTTTTTAAGTTTCATATTATTTGCTTTAAGTGTAGGGGGAGAGGACACTATAAAAACCAATGTCCTACTCGTAAGACTCAATCTTCACCATTGGCGGCAAAGGAGTTACCAGCGCCAGGAGTCCAGAGGGACAAGAGCCACATCCGCTGCTTCAGATGTCAAACACTAGGACATTACAAGAACCAGTGCTCAGATTGGAAAAAGGCTCAATCCTCAATACCAAAAAATGTGACTACGGTAAAGGAGGTAACAAAAATTAATTTTCACAATAATTTTTAAATTCCTGCACAACTATATCATGCTGATAATTTAGATATTACTGAAAATTTTTCTGATAAATTAGTTTCTTTGTATTACCAACTTAATTTATTACAAGACAATTTATCAAATGTGAATAATATTAAAATAAATAAATTAACAAATTACAAGACAATTTATCAAAAAATTTTCAAAATTAATAATTATTCTGAAAATGTTAAGGATAATGATAATGTTAAGGATAATAATATTACTGATAATTCTAACAAGGATAATACCTTAATTAATAATATTGCTGTCAATTCTGATAATCTAAATATTTCTGAAAATAATTTGAACCCTTAACTATTAATTCTAATGTAGAAGATAATTTTACAACGGTAATTAATAATTCTACCAATCTTGAAGATAATAATCACATAACACTAATTAATAATACTGAAAATTATTCTACCTATTTTGAAGATAATGAGACAACTTTCATTAATAACTCTGAAAATGAAGAAGAAGAATTTGATTCTAAAGATGAATTCAACAAAATTAAGGATATTAACCAGGCTTACAAAAATTCAAATAAGCAAAAGTATTAAATAAATTTGAATGTTTAAAACCAAAAGAAAATGTTAAGGAATCAAAATTTTTTAAATTATTGGAAATGATGCAATTAGACCCACAATTACAATTTAATCCTGAAATCTTAAACCCTAAATCATAATGAAACTCAAAATGATTTTCAGTTTTCTATACCAATCTAGGAAATGATGCAATTAGACCCACAATTACTATTTAATCTTGAAATCTTAAACCCTAAATCATAATGAAACTCAAAATGATTTTCAGTTTTCTATACCAATCTAGGTATTTGGAACCGAGGAGGGTATTCTCTTTCTTGAGAATACTTCACAGCGAAATAGTATTTGTATTTTCCATCTAAAACAATAATTTAAAACAGAGTTTTAGTATTTTTGGAATATATTTAATAAAGAATTTAATAACTCCTATTATTTTTTTTAAGTCTAACAACCCCCTCTATTAGAATCAGGGATTGGTTAGTAACAATTCCTAGTAGGATTGAAATCTTGAATCATAAAGTTTACACACAGCTAAGTTGTACCTACATGCTATATTCTTCAAGTAGACCCTAACTTGTCAATCGCAAATCCATGTGACTTTTGGTATGTTCTCGCCGAGTCTTATATTCTCAACACTTACCCCTCAAACTAATTGACCTTAGCTGAGCTAAAGATGTCAACAAATTTAATTTAAGTTAGGTTGGCTTACTAATAATTATGATAAATTACATATGTTCTGACACAAGCCCACGGTTGAGCTATACCAACTCATGTAAAACTCTAACTATCATCATAGTTACTAATGGAAGGAATTTAATAAATCTCAACTTAATAAATTTACTAAGTTTTATAATTAAAAATGTCTCACCATTAATTAATTTCTTGTATATTTGCACAATCTTAATAATTAATTTTGTTGAATGCTCAACTAAAATAATTTAATTCATACATATAGTAAATCATTTATAGATTTAAAAAAGAAATCTCATTATGAGTTTTATATCCATTAATCATGAAGTAATCATGTTCTTCGGTCATTATTTTTGATTGTGTCAAGATTCTTGGTTTATTGTTCAAAATAAACCTCATAGCATTTTAAGACAAATATACCTTACAGATTTTTAACATGTTAATATAATAATGTGATATTAGTCAAAATGTTACAAGAAATTTTCATTAACTATGCACTGATGTAGACCATAGAGCTGTTCATCAAGACCGGGTTAAAACCGCAAGAGATCATTTGTCATTTCCTGAAGGGTCAATTACAAGACTTCAAGCAAAGCGTTTCAAGGAAGCACTAAACGGGCTAATCCAAGAACAATGGCTTGGCTATGAGAAACGAGAAACCAAGTTAAGCCCAAGTACAAATCAAGGCTTAACCCATGTGATCGGTCTTATTCAGCCATGACTCATCCCTAGCATGATGGTTGGAAAAGGGAAGGAGAAAAGAAGTATGGAAACTTGGGATTTTGGGGTTTCTAGGTTATTTAATTTCATGCATGCAAAAGTATGGAGACTTGGAATTTTTTTTGGGTTTCTAAGTGTTTAAATGCTTTCATGCATCATGGGTACTTGTATTTGTTTGCATGCATGCATGTAGGTACTTTAGTTGCTTGCTCCCATTATATAAGGGAGAGAATTCCGAATTTGTAAGCACTTTTGGTTTTGGTAAACATCCTAGTGAGGATTTTGTGATCTCTTGGTTCTTAAGGGAACTTCTGAACTTATCGAGTCTATCTCGTGGCGTTCAACAATCGAAACTTATCACCATCCTAGTGTGGCGTTTCCTTCTTTCGTAGTCTTTGTTCGTGCCAGTCTTAGTTGCGGGTAAAGGCTCAAACTCTTGTCATCTTGTTCTTGGGGTTCTATCCATCTTTGTCTCGGGTTCCATCACGTCTATTGGTGGGCTTCGTATCATCTGGTATCAGAGCTTCGTTTCAAAAGGCAAGTGCGCAATTTATCTTTTCTTGCTGTTTGATATAGTAAAAAAAACAAAACAGAAAAAAAGTCAAAAAAAAAAATTACCCCAGGTATTAGCGAGTCCACTACTTACAAAACTCGTGATATCAAGTGTTTCAAATGTCAGGGGCGTGGTCACATTGCTAGCTAATGTGTGAACAAAAGGGTGATGGTTATCAATGCCCAAGGGGAGCTTGAATCAGAAGATGAGGATGAAGTTGCTGAAGAAGTACCACAAACGGAGGACAGAGATGATGAGCAACATGCTGTTGTTGGAGACTTATTGGTGGCGAGGCGAGTTCTAAGTTTACAAGCTAAGGAGGAAGACGGTAATCAACGGGAAAACTTATTTCATACTCGTTGTGAATGATAAGGTTTGCAGTGTTATTATTGATGGAGGAAGTTGCACCAATGTGGCAAGCACTGAGTTAGTGGAGAAATTGTCGCTACCAACCCTGAAACATCCATGTTCCTATCGACTACAGTGGTTGAACGATTGCGGGGAAATCAAAGTGACAAAGCAAGTCTTGGGATCAATTGCTATTGGCAAATATGAAGACGAGTTGTTATGTGATGTGGTTCCCATGCATGCATGTCATCTTTTGTTGGGAAGACCTTGGCAATTTGATCGGAAGGTAACTCACGACGGGTTCACAAATAGGTATTCTTTTACTCTGAAAGGACAGCCTATTTCGCTTGTACCCTTGACTCCACGACAAGTTATGGAGGACCAACTGAAATTACAAAGAGCCCATGAAAAGAAGAAAGAAATAGTAAATGAAAAAAAGAGAGAAAAAGAAAGTGGGAAAAGGAGAGACAAGGAAGATGAGGGAAAAAAAATTGAGTGGAAATAATCAAAGGGAGTTGAGAAAAAAAAGAAAGAGAAAAACTTTTATGCAAAAAAAAGTGAGATCAAAAGAGCTTTGTTCTCAAATCAGCCACCTCTTATACTTTTGTATAAGGAGGCACTTTTGAGCACTAACCATCTTAACAATTCTTTGCCAAGTGTTGTTATTTCTCTTTTACAGGATTTCGCCGATGTTTTTCCCGAAGAGGTTCCACCTGGCTTGCCTCCGATTCGAGGCATTGAACATCAAATCGACGTTATTCTTGGTGCACCAATCCCAAATCGACCTGCATATAGAAGTAACCCGGAGGAAACAAAGGAACTCCAAAGGCAAATTGGCGAACTATTAGAGAAGGGGCATGTTCGAGAGAGCCTAAGTCCTTGTGCTGTTCCAGTGTTACTAGTTCCTAAGAAGGACGGCACTTGGAGGATGTGTGTGGATTGCCGATCCGTCAACAACATAACGGTAAAATATCGTCACCCAATTCCTAGACTTGATGATATGCTTGACGAATTGCATGGCTCTTGTGTGTTCACAAAGATAGATCTTAGGAGTGGATATCATCATATTAGGATGAAGGAAGGTAATGAATGGAAGACTGCTTTTAAGACCAAGCATGGCCTATATGAATGGTTAGTAATGCCTTTTGGATTAACTAATGCTCCTAGCACTTTTATGCGTTTAATGAACCATGTTTTATGTGCTTTCTTAGGAAGATTTGTAGTTGTGTATTTTGATGATATTTTGATTTATAGCAAAAATCTGGAAGAGCATGTTATACATTTAACATCTGTATTAAGTGTGCTCAAGGAAGAGAAGCTCTTTGCCAACCTCAAGAAGTGCACCTTTTGTACGGAGAGGGTTGTGTTTCTTGGGTTTGTTGTTAGTGCTAAAGGGGTTGAGATGGATAAAGAAAAGGTGAAAGCAATCCAAGTATGGCCCACACCTACAACAATCAGCCAAGTAAGGAGTTTCCATGGATTGGCCAGCTTCTATCGACGATTTGTGCCAGATTTTAGTAACATTGCAGCTCCTCTTACTAACATCATCAAGAAAAATGAGTCCTTCAAGTGGGGAGAGGAGCAAGAGAAAGCATTCAACACCTTGAAAGAAAAGCTAAGTTTGGCTCCTTTATTGATTCTACCTGACTTTTCTAAAACATTTGAAATCGAATGTGATGCTTCTGGTATTGGTATAGGTGCTGTGCTTATGCAAGAACGGAGACCCATTGCTTACTTCAGTGAGAAGTTGAGTGGGGCAGCTCTCAACTATCCAACGTATGACAAAGAGTTGTACGCATTGGTAAGGGCATTGGAGTCGTGGCAGCATTACCTATGGCCAAAGGAATTCGTGATACACACGGATCATCAGTCACTGCGACATTTGAAAGGGCAACACAAGTTGAACCGACGCCACGCAAAATGGGTAGAGTTCATTGAGACATTTCCTTATCTGATCAAATACAAGCAAGGAAAAGAGAATGTGGTAGCTGATGCTTTATCTCGAAGGTATGCTTTACTTTCCACGTTAGATGCGAAATTACTTGGATTTGAATACATCAATGACTTATATGCCAATGATACTGATTTTTCTGATGTGTTCAAAGCATGTGAGCAAGTTGCATTTGGAAAATTCTATAGGCATGATGGATTTTTATTTTAAGGAAATAGATTGTGTGTACCCCTATGTTCATTGCATGAATTGTTTACTAGGGAAGCCCATAGTGGTGGGTTGATGGGGCATTTTGGTGTCACTAAGACTTTAGGGGTTTTGCATGATCATTTTTTTTTGCCTCTAATGAAACGTGATGTAGAGAAGATTTGTGAGAAGTGTATCACTTGCAAACAAGCTAAATCTAAGTTGAAACCACATGGCTTATATACTCCTTTGCCTATACCCAATGAACCTTGGACTGATATTTCAATGGACTTTGTATTGGGATTACCCCGGACAAAGAGGGGAAGGGATTCAGTTTTTGTTGTGGTAGATAGGTTTTCTAATATGGCTCATTTCATTCCATGCCTTAAAACGAATGATGTATCCCATATAGCTGATTTGTTCTTTAAAGAGGTTGTTAGGATACATGGCATGCCTAGGACCATTGTCTCTGATCGAGATGCAAAATTTTTGAGTTACTTTTGGAAGACTCTGTGGGGAAAATTGGGAACTAAATTATTATTCTCTACTACTTGTCATCCCCAGACCAATGGGCAAACTGAAGTTGTTAATCGCACATTATCCTTCTTACTTCGTGCCATCATAAAGAAGAATTTGAAAACGTGGGAGGATTGTCTACCACATGTTGAGTTTGCATACAATAGAAGCATACATTCTGCAACTCAATTTTCTCCATTTGAAGTTGTTTATGGATTTAATCCTTTGTCACCAATAGATTCGATTCCTCTACCTTTAAATGAGCATGTCAACTTAGATGGAAAGAAGAAGGCTGAATTTGTGAAGCAAATTCATGAACAAGCATGCTTGAATATTGAGAGAAGGACCAAGCAATATATACAGCAAGCTAACAAAGGGCGCACGAAAGTTGTGTTTGAACCAGGAGAGTGGGTTTGGTTGCACCTACGGAAGGAGCGATTTCCAGAGAAACGACGTTCTAAACTCCTAACTCGAGGCGACGGGCCATTTCAAGTGATAGAACGCATCAATGATAATGCCTACAAACTTGAATTACCAGGTGAGTATGGTGTGCATACTACTTTTAATGTTGCTGATTTGTCCCCATTTGATGTAGGTGATGATTTGAGGGCAAATCCTTTTCAAGAGGGCGAGAATGATGTAGACCATGGAGCTGTTCATCAAGACCGGGTTAAAACCACAAGAGATCATTTGTCACTTCCTGAAGGGCCAATTACAAGACTTCAAGCAAAGCGTTTCAAGGAAGCACTAAACGGGCTAATCCAAGAACAATGGCTTGGCTATGAGAAACGAGAAACCAAGTTAAGCCCAAGTACAAATCAAGGCTTAACCCATGTGATCGGTCTTATTCAGCCATGACTCATCCCTAGCATGATGGTTGGAAAAGGGAAGGAGAAAAGAAGTATGGAAACTTGAGATTTTGGGGTTTCTAGGTTATTTAATTTCATGCATGCAAAAGTATGGAGACTTGGAGTTTTTTTTGGGTTTCTAAGTGTTTAAATGCTTTCATACATCATGGGTACTTGTATTTGTTTGCATGCATGCATGTAAGTACTTTAGTTGCTTGCTCCCATTATATAAGGGAGAGAATTCCGAATTTGTAAGCACTTTGGTTTTGGTAAACATCCTAGTGAGGATTTTGTGATCTCTTGGTTCTTAAGGGAACTTCTGAACTTATCGAGTCTATCTCGTGGCGTTCAACAATCGAAACTTATCACCATCCTGGTGTGGCGTTTACTTCTTTCGTAGTCTTTGTTCGTGCCAGTCTTGGTTGTGGGTAAAGGCTCAAACTCTTGTCATCTTGTTCTTGGGGTTCTATCCATCTTTGTCTCGGGTTCCATCACGTCTATTGGTGGGGTTCGTATCAGTAGAGTAAAGTGAAAGAAATTCATGAGAAACCTATACAATCTCAAGAGTCCAAAGAGATGTGTCAAATGGTTTAAGAAGAAGAAAAAGGAGAAGAATTGACCATCTCATTAAGTGAAGTGGAAGAAGAAAGTGAGAGGTCATCTACTTCATCTAGAGAAGAAGAGGAGGTCACCACCTCAAGAATTGAGGGGGAGGAGAAACCCTCATCAACGTCGGAACAAGAGAAGGCATCCACTTCATCCAAGGTTGAAGAAGAAGTCAACCTAGCCTCCTCTACCTCCACCAAAGCAAGAGCCAAGGACCACATCACATGCTTTGGGTGCAATAAAAAGGGGCACTACAAAGACAAGTGCCCACTAGGTAAAAAGGAGGTAAAGTTCCAACTCATTTCAAATTCTTCTAGTTCTAACATGGATTGTAAGGACAAAGAAGTCCAAGCTAAACGAAAGAGAATCAGATGCTTCACTTGTGGTGAGCTAGGACACTACCACACGAAATGCCCAATGAGTGGAAAGCTCAAGAAAATGGAGCATCTAAGAAGATGGGAGAAGGAGGAGAGAAAGAAAAGAAGCTTGCAACAAGGAGAAGCACCAAAGGTAAGGAAGGTAACTCCTAACCTTAAGCCAAAATATAATTCGATTTTATGTTCCTCTATGCATGATAAAATTAATCATTCATCTATGCATACTAAAAAAATGATTAACGAGGTTTTTTAACGAGATTTCATCTATGCATACTAGAAATCATGAAAAGTGCTTAATGGTGCACAATTTCGGATTTAAATATAATGATAGGACTAGGGGTAACAAGGTAGATCATAACCCTAGGAAAAGCATGCATCATGATCAATCTAGGACCTTTGTACCTAAGGAACAAGGCACTAAGCCCAAGAAGGGAAAGAATGTGCCTAGAAAGGAGGGTAAGTCTAGGAATGTCCAAAGTGGACATATGGATTCTAGGTTTAGGAACCTAGAAAGGGAAAATCAAGCTTTAAGGGAAAAGCTTGATAGGTTAGAGAAAACCCTAGAGAGATTCACTATTGGATCTAAGGGTTTAGCTATGGTGTTGGGTAGTTTAAAATCCAACTATGATAGATCGGGTTTGGGATACCGGTCTAAGACCTCCAAGAAAAATGGAAAGAAATATGCTGGGGAAACATATAATGGCAAGGAGGGTAAGTCAAAGGATGGAAAGAGGGTGCCATCAAAAGGTAGAAAGGGTGACTTGACCAAGGACAAGGTGTCCAAGGTTAAGAAGGTCCATTTTGTAGGCCAAGAATCACCGGAGGCTCACCTGTGTGGTCTAGTATGGGTTAAGTCACCTAGGGAGGTGGCTAAGGCTCAGAGCTCAAGGGGGAGCTCTAGAAGTCTTTGGGGTCCATGGTGAATGGATCTCAAGAGTTTTTTCTCCTAAGAAATTAGGTGAATTATGATAAAAAGGGTTGGAAGACTTGGGTAAGTCTTAATCCTAGGTTTTGGCACATTAAAAGGGAATCTAGGGAGAAAAAGATGAAAATGAGGTTATAATTGACAAAATTAGGTTTTAATGGGCGAATATCATGTAATTCACTGATAGAAATGAATTGTGACCAAGTATTAGAAGATACAACAAGGAAAACCCACAATTAGAACTTTTGGGATGAGTTTCAATTATATAATTTAGGATAAGTTGAGTTTCATGCCAATCATGGGATCTGGAGTACATGTGTTTGGAAACGTATTTTTTCCAAGTAGATATTGGCCCCACAAATCTTCCCACAAAATTTTATAATTTTTGGAGATTTGTAGAATTATTTAGGGATTACTGAAATTAGACTGAAAAACCTGAAAATCAGGTATCAGTCGACTGCCCTGGTGGCAGTCGACTGGTCTCAGCCCAGAAACATTCTGTGAGTTTTGGGAGTCGACTGCCCCAGGGGTAGTCGACTAGTCCGTAGGCTGAAATGGAAATAGGTATATTGCACAATCAAAACTTACAAATTTGGATTATAGGATATGGCTGTGGATTAAAAGTCTTGACTATGATCTCATATTCCTTAAATGAAGTGTTATCTCATGAGTTAATAAGACTTTATTGATATTAAAGGAGGATTGATAAGAGTTAAGAAGGAGATTTCCTTTTATTTTGAAGATATTGAAAAGAAAGAGTTAAGGACAAATTCCTTGTGTAAATTGATAATGGTGAGAATTGGCAAACACAAGGAATCATGAATTGGGGTCAAAAGTGATACAAAGTGTCCACCCTTAAGGAAATTAGAGGATTGTACCAAAGTCAAGCACATTTGATAATCTTAATCAAATCAAAATTTTCTAGGATAAGGTATTCATAGCAAGTGTGCTTGCAAACCTTTTAGATTTTTTTCAAGTGCTTGTGAGTTCTTATTGGCACTAGGGAAAAGGTTGCTTGGGAGCAATCCTTTAATGGTGGCCAAGGGAGAAGAACTTGGTTGTTAGGTTGGGTAGAACCTAATTTGAGTCTATGGTGTTAAGTTGGGTAGAACTTGACCTTGATAAAATGAAAATTAGGAGAAGACATAGGTTATGGGGGAGGTTGCCTCCTAATTGCCTAAATTTTCATAAGAGAATTTTTGGATTTTGTGTCAAACTTGGGAATGGTGATAGATACATGGTGAAATATATTTTTCCCAAGAAAGTATGGGTACCACAAAATTCTCCACGAAATTTGGTAATTTTTGAAGATTTGTAGAATTTTTGGTGCAATTATGAAATTGGCCAGAAAATTGATATTCAGAGTATCAGTCGACTACCAATAGGGGCAGTCGAATGCCCAGGGCTGATGTGTGTATTAGTAGTTGGTTTGGTGTCCAAATAGTGTGAAACAAGTGTATGGGAGTTTAATACACTGTGTTTAGGACAATTAGGGATTAAAAGAATCGATAATTGGGATATTATTGGGGTCTTTTTGATGTATGGCAAAGGGAGAGAAGTTTGGGTTTAAGTTGAGAAACGAAACACTCCTTTGCTACAAACCCTAGGTTTAGGGGGAGCATGGTTGCTCCATTCCTGGCGTAAGGGGAACCTGTGAGAGGTTCTTAAAAAGCCTTTGTAAGTCCAATGTAGGGGGAGCTTGGGAGAAGCTTTAAAAAGCCCGTTTTAGTGAAAAGTCCTAGCTTGGAGGGCTAGGTGTGAGAAAGTCCTAACTTGGAGAGTTAGGTGTGGAAAATCCTAACTTGGAGGGTTAGGTGTGGGAAGCCTTGGGATAGGATCTATTTTGCATTGCATATGCATTATTTTTGCTATCGACTACTATCTTGTTTCCCTAACTTAAATGTATTGCCAAACATCAAAAAGGGGGAGATTGTTAAGGCAATCTATGGTCCGGAGTGACCAAGAGTTTTGATGTTTGGGCAAAGGGTTTATGTTAGGTTTACCCTTGTTATCTCATATGTGTATGTTGAGTGTGCAGGTTGTACAGGTTACACATATGGACTTGACTGGACGGCCTCGGTACGTGAAGGATGGCATGGAGGCAATGCTGGAGGCTTGCGTGTGCATCCGAGGGACTTTGGACAGCAGGGACGATAAGCTGATGGGCACGGACTTCGAGGCATGCATGAAGGATGGCATGGAGGCAAGCTGGAGGCTTGAGTGCATCCGAGGGATGGGAGCCGAAGATGAAGAGGGCGCGAAGGCAACATTCGAGGCTGCTGAAGAGGAGTCAGTCGAGTCGTGAGGGTACGAGTGCTGTGTGATTGTACTCGAGAAATCCTAGTTTTCGAGTGCGGAGTGAAATGTACTCGGGAGGGGTAACCTTATGTATGTGAGTAGACCAGTCGACTGGCCTGAGGGCAGTCGACTGATGAAACTCACAGAAGGGTCTCAGCCTAGGACTAGTCGACTGCCCTGGGGCAGTCGACTAGTAGGTGGCTGGTGAGTTGGCTGAGAATTCGAACGTTGAGATGCAACGGTCGAATTTCAATGGCATCAGTCGACTGCCCTGGACTGGTAGCGAGGGTTTCAGCCTGAGTCCTATTTAAAGAGGACTTCGTGGTGGCTGAAATTCTTGACGAGTTTGGTCTTGGTTAAAGGCCAAACAGTAGTCTTTTTGCTCAGAGGTTCTCAAGGTATTGTGGTGAGGTTTCTCCACCCCACAAGGAGAGATGAGAGCTAGCCGGAGGTTATCTGGGGATTGATCCACCGACGGATTCTTGGCTTAGTCACCCGGTCGAGGTGGATACCAAGTAAATTCTGATTGTTAGCGTTGTTTATTCTTTTTATTATTGTTTTCGCTGTGCAACTAACAACGTAGGTACAACAAAGATTCGAGATTCGCTATTCACCTCCCCTCTAGCGGACATAATTGATCCTACAGTGTTCAGTTATGAATGATGATATCGTGGAGGTTGCATGTGTTAGAGTCATGCACCATCCATGCATTGTTGCATGCTGGTGATCATCGACATCCCTTATGATCTGAGCCCATCGCCAATTACATGATCTGCACACATGATCACTCATAGGTTAGTAGTTACCAACAAGTGTGTGTGGTTGCTCTATGCCGCTCCACTCGACTACTTATGGGTACTAGGTCCGGAGCATGATAGTAGGCAGGGATCCCTCATCCTTCCAGTGATTTGAGAAGATGAGAGAGTTATCTCCCCCTTTATAAGTTGGGGTCGGAGTGTTCACTCCAACAGCATCTTGTCCACTTGGTCACTCAAGAGCAATGATAACAAACTATGTATAGTTGTCACAGCTATACCCACTTGATTGTTCACTTATGACCTATGACGGTGGCTTGCCTAGCGTCAGGGGTGACAAATGTCATTGCATCATGTTCATTTGATGCATTGAGCATTTGTTTGTTCTTGTTGTATTTGATCATTGCATATATTTGACATACAAATATAGGAGACATATACACATTTAGATTGTGTATCAAACTTTTTGTTATATAGGGGTTGATTGCACCACCCGGCAGAATAAATGGACTCTGGTATGTTCATACATTCAATTTATCAATTATGCATTATCTACTATGCACATGAGACTGTATCAGCGTAACTCTTACTGCTAGTATAGGTTATTATGCATATCTACTTAGGTATCTGATGCTTCCCATAAATAGATGTCATGAATGGAGTCTCAAATTTAGATATTTATAGATTGAAAACCCTAGCTCGCAAATCAGGTGTAGTAAAGGGGCCTCAAGTCGTATTTTTTTTCAAGGACTAGTTTAGGATGTTTGATTCAAGCTCGAATTTGTATGTCGTCAAATGCTTTGGGGTTTTCGAATAATACGGGAGTTTGTTTTGCAATTTAGAAAGAAATAGCAGTGACAAGATGAATTTAGCTAAGCAAACATGATTGCAAAAACTACACTTAAACTAAATAACAATTAAACCATGCAACATTGAGAGGATAAAATTGGAATTCAATGCTAAAAGTGAGTGTAAGGACAATGTAACTAAGGGAATTTGAGAATTAAAATTAAATTTAAGTAGTTTATGTCTAACGACAAAGTTGGAAAACTGGAGACAAGTCAAGCCTAAACAAAACGAAGGCTGAAATTGAAACTGGATGACCTGATCGGTCGACAGTCCGAACAGACGCAAGCCTGATCGGTCGGCAGAACGATCAGATGATGCTTGGATCGATCGACAGACCGATCAGTGTCTGAAAATCTGCAGATACAGAACTAAACTACGGAAGAACAGAATTCGGGAACAAAAATTAACAAAAAACTAACACCAGAACCTCCCTCAATCCAATATCTTTCTCGCCGTCACACGAGAACCGGCCACGAACCCCCTAGCTCGACAAATCGATAGAGAAGTTGCCTCCCAGTTCAGTGCTCCGCCCAAACAATGCTCTCGCTGAATTGCTCTTCCGATCTCCTCCTTCTCGATCAGTCGAGCTGCGGAAGTGATTCAGGAATGCTCCAAGCTCCTCAAAGAACCCCTCTGAAAGCCTTGAGTACTCCAGATGATGAGAACCGGCAATCGAACAGTAGTGGATGAGAAGAAGCAGAGTTTCAGCTGAAACCCTCAACCGGCTCCTCCAGCGACGAGATTGGCTTCGAACCACACTGGAATCCATCCTCTATAACTCGAGAATTGGAGATGAGTTGCTCCCTGGTGTGGCCCCGCGATCCGATGAAGAAGACGATGAAGAAACACAAGAACAAAGAATAGTAGCTTCGCACGTGACGACGCCGAATTCTGAGGGATTTTTGATTAAATACTTAGCAATGAACGGCTGAAATTATCTTGCTTAATCAAATGGTCGGATCTTCTCTGAATGAACCCTAAACTTCCAGATCTCAATCTGAAGGTCAGATCTACCTCTCCTCAGCTGGGATCAATCTGATCTGCCCTGGATGGCCCAGATCTACTTGCCTTCTGAATGGACGGCTCACGGTTTTCCAAGGCTTGATCGCCTTGATCTGGGCCCGATTCTAACCCAACCTTGACCCAACTTGACCTAGGTCCATGTTCCTTCAGCCTACAAATGTAAGATTCAAATTAGATATCAAAACATCCCAAAATTGCAATGATTTACAATTAAACTCAAAATAGAATTAATACATGGAACCTAGGGTAAATTCAAGATTAAACATGTAAAGTATGGGTCAAACATGGATTTAAGAGCCTGAAATAATCAACAAAATAGTACTTATCAGTATCCGATGAATTTATCTGGTTTCACACTGTTAGCTATATTTTTATTATCATACTGATATACTTGGAGTCACCGGGAGAGCCCAACATCTAGTCTCTACCTGTCGTGACGTCATGACTTTTCTTTGTACTTTTGTTATTCATATTCATGTTATAGATTTGTATATGTCTGTGAGTATTTATACTCGGAGGGGTTTATGTGATTTGTTCGGTTGTAAGTCAGACCGGTCCGTAGTCAGGTATGTTTTAGTATGTTTTGTGTTTTGGATGTCTTTTATGTTGTTTGATTCCAACCATGTTGGTTGTGATACATATGAGAGCCAAGTTGGTTGTATATTGGTTTCATAGTGTCTGCTATATAGGAGAGATATTGTCTAATTTATATTGGACTAGCGGCTCCTCCGAGAGCGTGAAAATAATAAATCATAATTCTTTCTAATAGAACATGAATAATTTTGTGGTACATATAATTTTTAAGAAAAATAATATGAAATGAAAACATACCTCAAGGTTCTTGACAAAACATAAACAATATCACAAAATGAGATTTTCATGTGTGACTTTTATAACGGTATCTAAGCGAACTAAATCTCAAATTTGACACGATATATTAGGTGCTAGCCTCTTGTATTGATAAAAACTTAAGAAGTAATCTTAGAATGAAACTCTCTTGATTTTTCTTTTTTATCTTTTTTTATTCTTATATATAATCAACTAGGAGTGATCTCTTTTTATAGTAAACTTTTGATATTAAAACTTATCTTCATCCATATTCTTTTAATCATTTAATGACAAAAATTAAACGTTTACGTTTCCTTTTATTTTAATTAATAACAGAATTAATTTAATTCAAAATTAATTTGATTTGTTATATTGAAAGAAATTAATTAATTAATTCACTTTATTAAATTAAAATAAAATTTATGATAATCAATTTAACAATGTAACAATTAAATTTTAGATCAAATAAATCTATATCTAAATTAGCTTCTAATATTTCAGAATTAATTAATAGTCTAATTAATTCTAAATCTAAAATAATCTGTTTATTAATTTTAATATCCATTAAATCAAGTATAATATTCATGTCTAGTTCTAGTGTGTGACCCTCTATGTTTTATATACGAAGACAGTATAGATTCATAGACAGATTAAGATAATCGTATAGCAACAGTTTGTTGGTGCCCTAGTTAGTTTTGTTGGGATCAACCAAGTTAAGTTAGGTCATGTTGGTCTTTGATCAACCAAGTTAAGTTAGGTCATGTTGGTTTTTGATCCCTCTGTTTAAGTGTGCAAGAACTTACGAGCGGAGGAAGTCAAGCGTAAGACGTATTGGATGAGAAGAATTGCACGGGGAAGTAAGCCGACATGCTCGATGCATCCGAGGGATGTGGAAGATGTAGAAAAGTAAACAGGTGAAGCGAGAAGGACGTGTGTGACGTCCAAGGGATGAGAAAGCGGAAGGAAGAATGCTCGAGGGGTGAAAGGGGGAGTCGGGCTCGGGTGAGCCTAACTCCGGTTAACCAGAAATCACCCAAAGAAGACCCGCTGAAATTTGATCAGCGAGCTGCTAACCAAAAGCCTCTCGGACACCCGTATGGATACAAGCACCAGGGATCTCGGGCGCCTGAGCACTAAGGTACCCTGTGCATATAGGCGCTCGATAGTCCATACTTATCTGCCAATCTACCGTTTATGACTGTTGCGTAACGGATAATATCCAGGCTATTTGGATGTATACTAAAAGTCTAGCTTTTGTATGGACACCTACATTTTGGAATGAGAATCACATGATCATTGTTTGTATTTTATATTTATTATATGTGTGCATATTATCTGATACTTTACATTATAGATAACATGGTGTGAGGTATCACACAAAAGATCATGCTATCGGTCCCTTGTAGAATATAAGTAGTGGCTCACAACCGAGATGGTTTTGGACAAACCATTGGCATGGTTGTAGTGTAATTTGGTATTGGTCTATCTTGACCATAGAATTACACTAGTACACTTTGTGTGAATTAAGCAGGACCGATATAGAGGTTATTCGATTTATATTGACTATATAATTGAATCAGACCTCAGATATTATGGTGTACATGCTCTTAATCCCGATATAATAACGAGCACATGTACTTAATATCTATTTCTTTAATTTACCAGAAGGTGAGATTTATTTGTTAAATCAATAGGCCTGGTAAATTGGGAAATAATATTATTTATATGGTGTGTCATTGATTATAAAAGGAAACCGTGCACTAATGTGTTAGGATGATGATGTCCCTTTGAGGTGCTCATAAAGTTCATCATGTAAAATCATGCACGTGGACTTGATCCGACATGATGATAAGGTTTAGTGGTACTACTTATGGAGTTAGATATTAATTAATTAAATTGTCAGTAATTTAATTAATTAATAGACATGCAAGATTTTAAACACAGGGAGATAATGTACACATAATATGGTGGAGCACATATTTAATTATGGGAGTATGGTAGTTCAATATAATCCTTTAGTGGATTGTATTATCATTAATGGATCGAACTTTGGATCCATTAGGAGACTAAGACCCAACTCCTCCTCATGGTCTCTATTGAAGACTATAAATACCTCATGAGCCATCAAGAAAGTAACCTAAGGGTTTTAATTCTTTTCATCTCTCCTTTTTTTCTCTCCTACCGCCGCCCAAGTTTTCTTCTTGCTGCCACCTCGGGGCAAGAAGCTTCAACGTGAATGTGAGTGCATGCATGCGTGAGCCAATTGCTGCTTACTTGGTGAATGTGAGTGCATGCATGCGTGAGCAATTGTTGCTTACTTGGTTTGGTTGCCGTGGGTGATTGCATGCGGAATTGTCGTGGCCTCTAATTGGTGATATTGGTGATTGCATGTGGAATTGTCGTGACCTCCAATTGGTGATTGCATGAGCATGCAACGTGATCAGTTGGAAATTGTCGTGGCCTTCAATTGGTGATTGCATGCAACATGCAACGTTGATCAAGGAGAAGGAAAGGTCTTCTTTCTTTGACTGATGACATCAACAAGGAAGAAGAAGGAGTGGCCGGCGACAATAAGGAGTTTTCTCCTTTGGTGGTCGGCACAAGCAAGAGGAGGAAGAAGGAAGGTTATGGTGGCTTTGTTTCTTAGAAGATTGTCGTCCACACGACGTCCAAGAAGGGGATAGGACATACGATAGAAGATCACGATGTAAAACAAGAGGTATAATTCTTGTTTGGTTCCTTATTATTTCTTGTATCATTGTATGTTGTTATTTATCATGGACCTCGTAGATAATCACAAAAATCAGCGATCTGTTCATCATCTATTCCACGGCTAATTGATTAGACGAGTTAGATTGCTTGAACAACAAGTTTGTTTAAGCGATCACTCGAATTGATTAGTTCGATGATGAAAACGATTGCTTGGGTAATTCCTTTTCATCCGGATTTATTTTAATTAATAAAATTTTAATCCGGGGGTATGGAGAGGATTCTCATGCATAACCAAAACCAACAATTGGTATCAGAGCCAAGTTTGCCGATTTTGTGTGTTTTGGATTCGGTTACTTTCATGCATTTTTCATATATAATTTTATTCCAAATAATTATAGGATGTGCGTAGGCTAACTCTTTGGTTGCAGGCATAAGATCCAACTATTATGGCTTAATGTGATTGTATGTGATTGTGTGTGCATGATTGTTATATTTATTTGAATCCTCAGTGTTGACGACGCTAATTAGTATTTAGTTTTTTTGTAATTAAATACAACATTGTTTAGCCGCTCATTTTAGTTTACTTTCGATCTAGATTTGTTGTATACTCCTTCGTGGAGTATAGAATCGATGGATGTAAATTAAAATAGTTTTTATCTCGGCTCGGAGCTCCTTTATGGTTTGCGCATGGTGTATGGAGGTGGAGACGAGGTGGCAACACGACGGGAGATGTATTGAAGAACAAGAAGCCATAATAGTTAGAAAATTTAATTTTTTTTCATATTTATTGCTTATTGTTTGATATGCATGTTGTGTGTGCTTGAAAATTCCTCAATTTTAAATTACTAAGTGGGAGAGGGAATCTTTGAGCTACGTAACCTCCATTACAAATTTGACATGTGACGCAAACAAACTTGCGCATTGGCTCTGAGTGTCTTCCTCCATATCGGATGAGTTTGTTTCACGGATCACTAGGTCAAATATGGTTATAAGAAATTATTTAGGAGTGTGTGATTTTCCCCATCGGAAGGGACATAATCCTAGATAATTGTCTTAATATCATGTAATGGTGAACACTTAGAAGCAAATAATAGTATCCTCCCCATCGGAGTCATTGCTATTATTTGTGTTGGATCGAGAAGAACGATAAATGGGGGTAAATATCGTTAAACGTCTTAGATTCGGAAAGAGAATAAGCAGCGAAAAATAAAGAAACACAAACGCGAACTCAAGCGATTTTACTTGGTTCGGAATCACGGTCGGCTCCAACTCCAAGGCCCACGGTCGTTGACCATTTACTGCGGGCAATTCTATATGTGCGCAAAATGTTTACAGAGAGATTTTATTGATGTAGTACAGTAAACTGAAAATTAAGCTCTTTCTTTACCGACGCCCGGTGTAGATTGTACTTCGGAGCAGAGGGTTGTCGTCGGCGCTTCAATCTCGAGATGGGAGGTTTCCGGAGCAGAACGCTTGAGTTGATGAGCGTAGTAGCGTTGGAAGAATGTATTGAGAAGCCTTGGGGGTCAAACCCCTTATATAGTGAGCCTGGGGGCGCCCGGGACGTTGGGGACGCCCGCCAAGTGTCACCTGATTCGGCAAACTCTCGGTCAGCCATTATCCCTCCAGGATCGGGCTGAGGTTTGACGGCGGCGCCCAGGATGCAAGGGTCGCCCAGGTTGACACGGTCCGCTGGCTTCTCACTGAGTTAAACTCTATCCACTTCTTTGGCTTGAGCCCAGGGCGCCCGAGGCATCTGGGGCGCCCGGGAGCATGGGGGCGCTCCGCCCAATGAGCTTCCAAAGCTTTTCCTTGCTCAACTCATGTTTGGCTGCATCTTTCCTTTGAGACGTTCTGAGTTGCAAACACTCGTTCCTTCGGTCCTGCATCCAGGGTTAGTACCAAACATGATAAAGAAAGTATGTTAGTGAGTCTTACAGCCGTAGCTGTCTTGGTTCTGACTTAGGGTCTCCAAAATGGAGCCCTAGGTCGAACTGACGCCTACTGTTCCCTCGACAGGGAACGCGTCCTCACCTCCTCCTCTCAGGAGAATTTACTTGTTGCCAACCGGCTCCTCCAGTTGGACTTTTGCCCAGCAGTCCTTCGCCAGGTGCCTAGCAGTCCTTCGCCAGGTCTTCGTTACCAAGCAGTCCTTCACCTAGTGCCTAGCAGTCCTTCGCCAGGTCTTCGTTACCAAGCAGTCCTTCGCCTGGTGCCTAGCAGTCCTTCGCTAGGTCTTCGGTTCCAAGCAGTCCTTCGCCTGCTGCCTAGCAGTCCTTCGCTAGGTCTTTGACTCCTAGCAGCCCTTCGCTAGGTGCCTAGCAGCCCGTCGCCAGGACATAGGGTTTTAGTGCCTAGCAGTCCTTCGCTAAGTGCCTAGCAGTCCTTTGCTAGGGCTTCAATCTGTACACTCAAGTAGCACGTTAGATAAACGTAACATTTTAACTTTTGAACCCTTTGCCATTATCAAAACACA
Source organism: Boesenbergia rotunda (assembly GCA_024364735.1). Classification (NCBI taxonomy): domain Eukaryota; kingdom Viridiplantae; phylum Streptophyta; class Magnoliopsida; order Zingiberales; family Zingiberaceae; genus Boesenbergia; species Boesenbergia rotunda. The sequence continues at coordinate 1,125,078 of JAGFNQ010006328.1, read as the reverse complement.
GGTTCGACTTGGGTGCTGTCTGCACCAACAATCTCCCCCTTTTTGATTTATGGCAACCCGATTCAAAAAGTTAAGTTAATCTATACAATTGATTTAACACCTTAGTTTCCTCCCCCTGGACGGAATCTCCCCCTGGGTTTTTCAAAGGTTCGTGGGGTTTTTGAAAAATTTCTAAGTTTAAAGATGGAATTTTTCAACATTTAGAACATTTTTCAAAAGTAATTTTTAGAAGACTTTTTCAAACAAAAATTTGGTTGCCACTTTGGAAAATTTAATTTTTCTAGTAGAGAAGTTTAGAAATAAGTACTTAGAGATATTTTGAACATAACTTAAGTTTAAGTATTTAAAAACTTTTGAAAACTGCTTGGGTTAAGTACTTAGAATCAATTTTGAAAACAATTTAGATCAAGTACTTTTGAAACAGTTTTTAAAAAAAAATTGGTATTTAAAAAGCTAGCTTTAAGTACTTTTGAAATGGTTTTGAAAAAAAAGATTAAGTACTTTTTGAAGAGAAGATAAAGTTTTGAAATTTTTGAATTTTGAAAAAAAAATAAATTTTAAAGCTTCTCTCCTTTCCTATCTCTCCCCCTTTGCCATATATCAAAAATAAAGCAATATAGCAAAAAATAAATTACATAAGGATATGACAAACGAATAATGTGCTGTACTGAACCAATTCAAGATATACACTGAACCAAACCAATTTCAATTATCTCTTTAGGGTCCTGTCTAACCCAATTAGCTACTTACTAACTGTTATAAACAGTAGTTTTTGCTAGGGTTAGTCAAGTTAAGTGTTCTGTTCAAGTTAGATTTTCTAAACTTGATACTTAACCTGATCACTGTTTAGTTTGTATTTAGTGCCCCAATTACTGCAGATGCACTGACTTAAAGCATCTTGAATTAAGGCAAAGACCTAAGCATCTTAACCCATTCTAGGTTATCATTCAAAAGTACCCAAAGGTGCTTGTGAGATGCTGGCTTCTAGATCTATAGGTGCATGCAGTTCTAGGGTTAGGACCTAGGCTAAGTCTATTTGCGAAAAAGACCCTAGTTTCGAAGGGGGTAATTTTGAGTAAAACTAAATTGAAAAATTGATTTTAGATTTGTAAAAGAATATTTCAAACTAAGTAAAAGCTGATCTTGAAACTAAGTAAAGCAGTTTTAAAATTATTTTAGAAATTGATTTTAAAAGCAAGTAAAGCAAAAAAAAACAGAAAAAATAGAGTAATCCTATTCTACCAAGCATAATCCTAGCTGCCTTCTTAGTGAGCTGAACTCAGCCTCAGGTAGGGATTTTGTGAATATGTCAGCTAAGTTAGATTTAGAGTCTATATGCTTAAGGACTATTTCACCCCTGGCTACATGATCTCTTACAAAGTGGTGTTTGACTTCTATGTGTTTAGTTCTAGAATGTTGAATTGGATTCTTAGTTAGATTAATTGAGCTTATATTGTCAATGATGACATGAGTTTGGGTGTAGTTAAGCTGGAAGTCCTTAAGAGTATGCATCATCCATAAGAGTTGTGCTACACACTCTCCTAAGGCTACACACTCAGCTTCAGTTGTGGATAGAGCTACATAGTGTTGTTTTCTACTGCACCAACTTACTAGACTATTTACTAACAATTGACAGCTTCCACTTGTGCTCTTTCTATCTAATTTACAACCAGCGTAGTCAGAATCAGAGTATCCTGACAAGTCAAAGGTTGAGGTCCTAGGATACCAAATCCCTACATTTAGGGTGCTCTTAACATATCTTAGTATTCTTTTTAGGGCTGCTAAGTGTGTTTCCTTAGCACAGGTTTGGTATCTAGCACATATTCCTACAGCAAAGAGGATATCAAGTCTGCTGGCTGTAAGGTATAGTAGACTTCCAATCATACTCCTATAAAGTTTAGGGTCTACTGGTTTACCATCAGGGTCACTATCTATTTTTACATTTGTGGCTATGAGGGTACTTATGCTTTTAGAGTTATCCATTTTAAATTTCTTTATTAATTCCTTAGTATATTTAGATTGATGGACATAGTTTTCATCCCTAGTTTGTTTAATTTGTAAGCCTAGAAAGAAATTGAGCTCACCAACTAAGATCATTTCAAATTCATTTTCCATTATTTTAACAAATTCTTTTATAAAGTTCGAGTTGGTTGACCCAAATATTATGTCATCGACGTAGATTTGGGCAATAAAGATTTCTTTTCCTAAGGTTTTAATAAATAGGGTTGAGTTAATTTGTTCTTGTTTAAATTCTTTAGAAATTAGGTAGGTTGATAAGCGTTCATACCAGGCCCTAGGTGATTGTTTTAGTCCATAAAGTACTTTAGTGAGTTTGTAGACATGGTCAAGTCTTTCTAAGTCCTCAAAACCAGGGGGTTGTCCTACATAAACTTCTTCCTTAATGAATCCATTTAGAAAAGCTGACTTTACATCCATTGGTATAATTTAAATCCTTTATGGGATGCAAAGGCTAATAACATCCTAATGGACTCAAGTCTAGCTACTGGGGCATAGGTTTCATCATAATCTAACCCTTCTACTTGACTGAATCCTTTTGCTACTAAGCGGGCTTTATTTCTGACTATTTCTCCTTGATCATTTAGCTTATTCCTAAAAACCCACTTAGTGTCAATGATGGATTTGCCCTCAGGATTAGGTACTAGTTCCCAGACTTGGTTCCTCTCAAATTGGGCAAACTCTTCTTACATAGCAATGATCCAATCAGGATCAGGTAAGGCTTCCACTATAGTCTTAGGTTCAATTTGTGAAATCATTGCTATCTGACTAAGGTTTCTATAGGAGGACCTAGTTCTAACTCCTAAAGTTGGATCACCCACAATTTGATCAGTTGGGTGACTGAGTCTGGGTTTCTTGTGTTTTCTAGAACTTGGTTCAGCCTCAGGTCCGGCTGGTCGGTTTGGTTCACTATTTGGTTCGACTACTCGAGTTGGTTCAATAGTTGGTTCAATTGACTCATCAATTGGTTCAATAGTTAGTTCATTTATGGGTTCAATTAAAGGTTCCACAGCTTGTTCATTATCTTCTTGATCAGTATTTGATTCTCAATTAACTTACATAAATCATTAAATAGGTTTAGGGTTTCATCTTTGGTCTTTAGAAACCTAACCCAAGTAAACCAAGAGTAATCATCAACTATTACTAAGCAGTACCGGTTTCCGCTTAGTGACTTGGCTCCATGGGAATCAAATAGGTCAAGATGTAGGAGCTCAAGTGTGGTTTGAGTTAGATCAGACTGAATAAGTTTGTGATTAGATCTGGTTTGTTTACCTTGATTACATGATTCACATATTAAGTTTTCATGATTTTTAATTTTAAGGATACCTTTAATTAGGCCAAGTTGGGTGATTTTTGAAATTATTCTTAAATTAGTGTGACCTAACCTCCTATGCCAGAGGTTTGATTATCCTAACTGAGTTAACATGCATTTAGATACTAGTGGTAGGTTTATAGTGTAAACATTATTTTTCCTAGTGCCCTTAAGCATGATTTCTGAGTCATACAAGTTTCTAATCAGGCAATTAGAGTTGGTAAATGTAACTACATAACCAGTGTCGCATAATTGACTTATACTAAGCAAGTTAAATTTAAAATCTTCAACCAAAAGAACTTTCTTAATAACAAAGTCAGATTTAAGTTCAATGTTACCTGACCCAATCACCTTGAGTGTAGTATTGTTGTCAAATGCTACTGAGCCTAGGTTTTTGAACTTGAGTTTGGTGAATTTCAATTCATCCCCAGTCATGTGTCTGAAGCATACGCTATCCAACATCCATTGGTCCAAATCTTTATGTTCCTACACATAAAGAGTTTTGTTGATTTAGATCCAATTAGAATCAGGAATAGCCTAAATTGATTTTCACAACCTAGTCTGTCTCACGCAATCTAGAGTTGTCAATCACGTTTGCCTTATGGGTTTTTGTGAGACAGGTTTTAATGGTATTATTTTGAAAAATTATGATTTATTTTGAAAGACTTAAATTAATTTTGAAAATAGTTTATTTTGAGTTTTTTTAAAAAAATGTTTGAATCTATACTAAACTGAAAATTTGTGTTAGATTCAAATTTGACAAAGAATAATTTGAATTTGAATTTCAAAAATTGGCTTCCAGGTATTGGCGAGGCACTAGGCCTTCTTTGACCGTAGCCTTATTGGATCATCAACCCATTCCTTGACAAAGCCTTTTAAAGAAATTTTATTTTCAAAATTATTTCTTGAAAAATTCTGGTCTAATTAGTTTGGGTCTTGGATCGGTAGCTTCAGCTAGTTTCACCAATTTAAAGAGACCAAGTAGAGTATACTTGACCTTATTAGAAGAGGCTTCCCTAACGTACTATCATCTCACCGCCACCCAATACTATGTTGTTTAAATTTCAATTAAGTTGGTTCAATCCTTAAACTAACCAGTCCTAATTTTAAGCATGGTAAATTGCAGAAATTAAATAAGCAAACAATCATGCAATTTGAAGCACAGGAATTGAAATTTATCTAACTATAAATATTGTTTTTAATTTGGCTCCCCCTGGACTAAAGCCACGATAATGGTTTGGCAAGATGTGAATCTTGTCCTTAGGGATCCAATATTGATTTGATCCAGTTTGTTTGTTTAGGTACAGTTTGGGTACCCATGCCTGAACTTTAGGTCTGGATTGGTTCAGTACAGCATAGTATGATCTTTGTCTAGACTTGGTTCTATAGCCTAATTCGGATCGATTTAGAACCGACTTCTGTTTTCCAATAATCATGTCAAGACCCTTGGAACCAGAAGTGAACCATTCTAAGGCTTCTCTTAGGTCCTTGACTTGAGTTTTCAAGGAGGAGTTCTCTTTCTCAAGTTTTTCAACTTGAGTAGAGGTTCCTTCTTGAACCTTCTCAGTTAAGGATCTAGAGTTAGCTCCCTCTTTCAGGAGTTTTACTTCCTGTCAGTGAGATTCGACTCAGAGTTTAGCTTTTGCCAAATCTCGAGAAAGATACACAATTAATTCATTTAACTGATTTCTAGTAAAACCACTTACAGTTATTTCTCCATCCTCTGAAAATGTAAGTTTGTCGTCGTCTGGCTCCGATTCTGACTCGGTCTCAATTTCTTCTGAGGCGGTTTGTGCTAGCAGGTTCGACTGTGGGACCTCTTCTTCTTCGGAAGAGGAGGACTCGTCCCATATTGCTTGAGGTGCCTTCTTCTTTCTCATCTTCTTTGTTTCCTTCAGATTGGGGCATTCAGTCTTGTAGTGACCCTTCTTCTTGCACTCGTAACAGGTCACGTTTGGTTTGTTCTTTTCATTTGAGGGTTCAGCTGGTTCTTCCTTTCTTTGGCTGGCTTTCCTTCTGTTGGTCTGGTTTTTTAGTTCTTTATAGTCGTCCCGAGCTAGCCGACCAGCTTCGGTCGATTTCCCTAGCTGTCTTCTGAGTCTGAGTCTGAATCAGACTCGGGTGCAGGTTGAGGCTTCTTCTTGGTTGTCTTTCCAGCTTTACCTGCAACAAAAGCGATGTCTTTCTCGGCCAGATTGCAGTTAGTCTGCTCATGCAATTCTAATTCAGAAAATAGTTCATCTAACTTAATTTTAGAGAGATCCCTTGAAACGTTGTACGCATCTACCATAGATGCCCATAAAGTGTTTCTTGGGAAAGCGTTAAGGGCGTACCTTATCAGGTAATGGTTTTCTACCTTGTGACCGATAGTGTGTAGACCGTTCTTTAGCTCCTGAATTCTGGGGTGGAGGTGAGCTGCAGATTCGCCGTCGTTCATCTTGATGGTGTACAGCTTGTTCAGCAGAAGGTCCCTTTTGCTGATTCGGGTGTCGGAGGTTCCTTCGTGTAATTCAATCAGCTTACCCCAGAGTTCTTTTGCGCTGTTGAATGGACCCACCCGGTTCTGCTCCTCCTTAGTTAGGCCACATTGGAGAGTTTGGGTCGCTTTGGTATCAGCTTCAATTTTCCTTTTGAGTGAAGCGTCCCAATCAGTGTAAGATTGTTGTACTCCGTCAGCATTCTTCGGTATTTCCAGTCCGGACTGGATTATTATCCACATATCCACCTGAGTTTTCAGGTGGACCACCATCCTACTCTTCCAGTAGGAGAAGTTCTCTCCACTGAAGGGCGGTGGTCTTGCGCTACTGAAGCCTTCTTGCATGGCCATTAAGTATTTATGAAAAAGACAGAAAAAAATGTCCCAAGACTTGGTCTTGGATAAGCAGTGCGGAAAAAAAAATTATCGAGTGGTGTTGCACCGGTCTCAATTAACGATAAAATTTCGAAGAGGAAAGAAAAAAACAAATTAAAACAATTTGAAGAAAATTCAAAAAATTCTCAAATTGGTGGTTGCTCCAAATTTGAGCATCCCCGCTCTGATACCACTTGTTGGATCGAGAAGAACGATAGAGGGGGGGTGAATATCGTTAAACGTTTCGAATTCGAAAAGAGAATAAGCAGCGGAAAATAAAGAAACACAAACACGAACTCAAGCGATTTTACATGGTTCAGAGTCGCGGTCGGCTCCTACTCCAAGGCCCACGGTCGTTGACCGTTTACTGCGGGTAATTCTTATGTGCGCAAAATGTTTACAGAGTGATTTTATAGATGTAGTACAATAAACTGAAAATTAAGCGCTTTCATTACCGACGCCCGGTGTGGATTGTACTTCAGAGCAGAGGGTCGTCGTCAGCGCTTTAATCTCGATATGGGAGGTTTCCGGAGCAGAGCGCTTGAGTCGAAGAGCGTAGTAGCGTTGGAAGAATGTATTGAGAAGGCTTGGGGGTCGAACCCCTTATATGAGCATGGGGGCGTCCGGGACGTTGGGGGCGCCCTCCAAGTGTCACCTGATCCGGCAAACTCTCGGTCAGCCATTATCCCTCCAGGATCGGGCTGAGGTTTGACGGCGGCGCCCGGGATGCAGGGGCGCCCGGGTTGACACGGTCCGTTGGCTTCTCGCTGAGTTAAACTCTATCCGCTTCGTTGGCTTGAGCCCAGGGCGCCCGAGGCATCCGGGGCGCCCGGGAGCACGGGGGCGCCCGGGAGCATGGGGGGGCTCGCCCAGTGAGCTTCCGAAGCTTTTTCTTGCTCAACTTTTGTTTGGCTTTTATCTAGGGCGCCCGGGACCTTCCGGGCGCCCAACCCAATTGCTGCCTCTTTCCTTTGAGGCGTTCTGAGCTGCAAACACTCGTTCCTTCGATCCTGCATCCAGGGTTAGTACCAAACATGATAAAGCAAGTATGTTAGTGAGTCTTACAGACGTAGCTGTCTTGGTTCTGACTTTGGGTCTCCAAAATGGAGCCCTAGGTCGAACCGACGCCTACTGTTCCCTCGATGGGGAACGCATCCTCACCTACTGCCCTCAGGAGAATTTACCTGTTGCCAACCGACTCCTCCGGTTGGACTTTTGGCCAGCAGTCCTTCGCCAGGTGCCTAGCAGTCCTTCACCAGGTCTTCGTTACCAAGCAGTCCTTCGCCTGGTGCCTAGCAGTCCTTCGCCAGGTCTTCATTACCAAGCAGTTCTTCGCCTGGTGCCTAGAAGTCCTTCGCTAGGTCTTCGGTTCCAAACAGTCCTTCGCCTGGTGCCTAGTAGTCCTTAGCTAGGTCATTGACTCCTAACAGCCCTTCGCTAGGTGCCCTGCAGCCCGTTGCCAGGACTTAGGGTTTTAGTGCCTAGCAGTCCTTCGCAAGGTGCCTAGCAGCCCTTTGCTAGGGCTTCAATCTGTACACTCAAGTAGCACGTTAGATAAACATAACATCTTAACTTTTGAACCCTTTGCCATTATCAAAACACAGGTTCGACTTGGGTACTGTCTGCACCAACAATTTGTAGGGCCGAAGAGGAACCAACTATTAATTTTATTTGTCAAAAAGTAAGGTTGACAAGATAATAAATTTAACGGGTAAAACCTCCTCTTACAAATGTAGAATTCGTATACGTCACTATCGTGGCATACGATATTCTCGATGATTTGAGGTATTGGTTGATTTTAAAATTATATTGTTTGAGGAATCAAAATTATTTTGAAATCTAATATTTTGATCATTGTGACTCTCAGGATTTTTTAAAATGGCTTTCAACCCACTTGCTGTTATTTTAAAGGAAAATAAACTTACTGGTCCCAACTACATTGATTGGAAACGGAACCTGGACATTATCCTGACCGCTGAGGAGTATAAATTTGTACTCTTTGAGATCTGTCCTAAAAAGCCTAGCGAGAATTCTAGTGAAGATGAGAAGGAACGTTATAAGTGTTAGGATGTATACTAAAAGCCATGCTTTTGGTTTGGATACATCTACATTTTAATGAGAATCAGAAAATCATACAGTGCATGTTTACATTAGTATATGCATAAACTATCTGATGATTGGCATTGAAGATAACATGGTGCGTGGTGTTGCACAGAAGATCATGTTATCAGGTTCCTTGCCGAAGCATAAGAAAGAGGCTCACAACCGAGATGGAGTTGGACAAACCATCGGGATGGTTGTAGTGTAATTAAGTGTGGTTTATCTTAACCATAGAATTACATTACTGTACTTTGTGTACATTGAGTAGGATCAAAAGAGAGGTTATCCAATTTTTGTACTGACTTCGTAAATTAGATTAGACCTCGGATGATATTATGGAGTACGATCTCTTAATCGCGAAATAATGACCGGCATATATTATTAATTATTATCTCTTTGATTTACCAATGGGCGAGATCTATTCTGTTAGATCGACAGGCCCGGTAAGTTGGGAGACAATATTAATAATATGATGTGCCGGTGATTATTGATGGAATCTGTGTCTTGGTATGTCGGGATGATGATGCCCCCTTGGTGAGCTCAAAAAGGTCGTCATGTCAAATCTTGCAAGTGGACTATGGTCCGGCATGATGAAAAGGTTGAGTGGTACTAATCAAGGATAAAGAAGATAAATAATTTAGTTAACAGTAAATTAAATTAATTATCGGACATTCGATATCTTAAACATGGGCAGATGGACGACTCGTAATAGGTGGAGCCCATATGAAAATATGGGGGTTGGTGAGGAAGTACAATGGGATCCTTTAGTGGAATGGATCACCATTAATGGATCGGGTTTGGATCCATTAGCAGGCCAAGAACCAACTCCTCCTCGTGGTCCCTATCTTAGCCCTATAAATAATACCCCATAGGAGTCATGATACAAGGGAGGATGAATTAATTGAGAATTAATCATAAACCCCACAAACCCCTTCTTTCCCTGAACCCTCTCTCTCTCTCTCTTAGGGTTCCTGGGCGCTGGCGAAGCAAGGAGAACAGGAGAATTCTCCTCATCCCCTCTTGATATCTTGGGCGTGAAGGATCGGCAGGAGAGGGAGGAGCACGGTGGTTCTTGAATTGGAGCAAGGGAGCAGGCGGAGGTTGGCCGGCGGCGGGTTTCATGCACCTTGCGGCGCCGGCACCAAGGAAGAAGGAAAGCTCAACCTTCCTACTTTCTTCCTCCTTGCTCTCTTCTCCTTCCCTCATGGTAAACTCCTCCTCTATGTGTGCAAGCAAGGAGCAGGAAGGAGGAGTCTCCATTGGTCAGAAAACAGAGGTTTATCCTCTTGGTTTGGCGTCGGCGGTGAGGAGGGAAGATTAGGGTTTTCCGGTAGGTTTTGGGAAGAAGAAGGAGGTTCCTCTGCTTCTTCTTCCCCTTTGTTCATCTTCCTAGCAACCTCTCGGTGCTGCCTCTTGGCCGACCGGAGCTTGGAGCTTAAGGTGGTCAGCGGCGAGAGGTGGAGTGGTCGGAAAGGGTGTGGCCGAAACCCTAGCTAGGGTTTTGGCTACCAAAGAGGAAGAGGCTTGAAGAAGTTGATTGTAGGCCTTGGTGACTTCGTGACTTGGTAGATCATCGCCCACACGACGTCCAAGAGAGGAGGGTCATAAGGTAGAATATTGCAAGGTAAACGGCGAGGTATAATTCTCCCGAGCTCCAGTTTTATTTTGCTATGTTTTTATTTGTGTCATATTGCTTTGCCTTGTCATTTCATGTATGTTAGTTAGTTATTTTGATTGGTTATCATAGACAATAATTAACTAACTGGACCCCGAAGATAAATACAAAAATCGGCGTTCAAAATCATCGTCTTTTCCGCGGTTAATTAATCCGAAAAGTTACAAAGCCTTAACCTTGGGTTTTGGCTAAGTTGTAACTTGGATTAATTAACACGATGATGAATCAGTCGTTAGAGGGACGGGTCTCTATTCGGATTGAATTTTTAATCCGTAGACATAGAGAGGTCTCTCAGATACATCCACGTGGTTGTCTTGGAAACCACCAAGCCATACCTACAATAGGTTTCAGAGCGAGGTTTCCAGTTTTGTGTGTTTAGGATTCGGTTATTTTTCTGCACATTATCATGTACATTATTTTGCTGGATAATTTTTAGATGTGCGTAGGCTAACTTTTTGTAGCAGGCACTAGATTCCAACTATTATGACATTATGTGATATGTATGTGATTTGTTGTGTGTATTGATTAATTAATTGAATCCTCGGGGTTGACGAGGCTAGATAAGTTATTTAATTTTTGTAATTAAATATGACACTTGTTTAGCCAAGCTTTCTATTTACTTTTGATCTAGATGATATATACACTCCTTCGTGGAGTATAGGATCAATGGATGTAAATTAGTTAGCTAGTCATCTCGGCTCGGGGAAACCTTCATGGTGGCTTACGCATGGACAGGATGGAGTGGACGAGGTGACGACATGACTGGAGGCGCATTGGAGACCAAGGCCATAATAGTTGGAAAAATCTAGGATTTTTTTCATAGCTCTATTATTATTTTTGGTTTATGTGCTTGTTGTGTGAATGCATGTAATAACCTCAACGCAAATAACTAAGTGGGAGAGGGACCCTAAGGGTCTCATGGCCACCACTACAATCTGATAAGTGATGCGAACAAGTTTGCGTGTCAGCTCTGAGTGCCTTCCTCCCCATCGGATAGGCTTGTTCTGCGAATCACTAGGTCAGAAAAGACTATAGGAAATTATTGACGAGTGTGTGTACTTCCCCATCGGAAGGCACATAATCAGAAATAATTTTTCTTGGTGTCGTGTAGTGGTATACACTTAGATACAAATAATAGTATCCTCCCCATCGGAGCCACTGCTATTGTTTGTAGGGCCGAAGAGGACCAACTATTAATTTTACTTGTCAAAAGGCTAGGATGGCAAGATAGTAAAATTAATGGGTAAAACCTCCTCTCACGAATGTAGAGTTCGTATACGTCCACACCATCGTGGCATGCGAAATTCTCAGTGTTTGAGGTGTTGGTAGATTTTGTAATAAATTGTTTTGAGGTATCAATTTATTTCTAAAATCTAAAGTGTGTGATTGTTATGATTCTCAAGTGCTTTTATATGGATCTAGACCCACTTGACCTAATTCAAAGAGAAAACCAATTAAATTCCCCTAGTGATAAAATGGATTGGGAATTAAATATGGATTTTGTCTCTACTACCGAGAAACCTAAGTGTGATCTTGCCGAGTTCAATGCCGAAAAGCCTAACAAGATTAATACCGAAGAAGAGTTTGAATATTTTAGGAAATGGCTAGAAGTAGACGAGACGACCGAAGGTCATCAAAATCAAACTTCTTCCATTATCAGTGAAAAAACATCCAAACTCGATGAACATGTTGGATCGAGAATAACGATAGAGGGGGGGTGAATATCGTAAACTTTTCAGATTGAAAAAAAGAATATGCAGCGGAAGAAATAAATCTAAACAACACACAAAACACCAAGATTTTAGTTGGTTCGGAGTCGCGGTCGTCTCCTACTCCAAGGCCCACGGTCGTTAACTGTTTACTACGGGCAATACTATAGTCGTGCAAATAATTACAAGAATATGTACAGTATTAATGCAGTAAAAGTATAATTAACAATTCGCTCTTTGTTACCGATGCCCGTTGTAGATCGCGTAGGGTCGTCATTGCGCTAGAATCTCGAGATGGAAGGTTTCCAGAGCAGAGCGCTTGAGTACAAGAGTGTATTGGCGTTGGAAGAAGTGTTGTTCAAAGCCTTGGGGTCGAGTGGCTTTTTATAGCCTCCCGGGGCGCCCTGAACATCAGGGGTGCACCCCCACGTGTCAGCCAATCCGAGCAAGTCTCGGTCAGCCCTTATCCCACTCGAATAGTGCTGAGAGTTGACTCTGGGGGCGCCCGGAATGCTAGGGGCGCCCGGGTTGACTCGATCCGCGGGCTTCTCGCTGGCTTGACTCTATCCGCTTCGTTGGCTTAAGCCCGGGGTGCCAGAGGCATCCTGGGCGCCCGGGAGCACGGGGGCACCCGGGAGCATGGGGGCACCCCGTCCAGTGAGCTTCCGAAGCATGCTTTTGCTGAACACATGTTTGGCTTGTACTTAGGGTGCCCGGGTCCTTGCGGGTGCCCAACCCAGCTGCTGCCTCACTCTTTTGAGGCGTTCTGAGTTGCAGACACTCGTTCCTTCGTTCCTGCATCCAGGGTCAGTACCAAACAAGATAGAGCAAATATATTAGTGAGTTTTACAGCCGTAGCTGTCTTGGTTCTGACATTGGGTCTCCTAAATGGAGCCCTAGGTCGAACCGACGCCTACTGTTCCCTCGACGGGGAACGCGTCCTCACCTACTCCTGTCAGGAGAATTTACCTGATGCCAACCGGCTCCTCCGGTTGGACTTTTGCCCAGCAGTCCTTCGCCAGGTGCCTAGCTGTCCTTCGCCAGGTCTTCAGTACCGAGCAATCCTTCGCTTGGTGCCTAGCATTCCTTCGCTAGGTCTTCGACTCCTAGAAGCCCTTCGCTAGGTGCCCAGCAACCCTTCGCTGGGTCTTCGGTTCCAGGCAGTCCTTCGCCTGGTGCCCAGCAGTCCTTCGCTAGGTCTTCGACTCCTAGCAGCCCTTCGCTAGGTGCCCAGCAGTCCTTCGCTGGGTCTTTAGGGTTCCGACGCCTAGCAGTCCTTCGCTAGGACTTTAATCTGCACACTCAGGTAGCATGTTAGATAAACATAACATCTTAACTTTTGAACCCTTTTGCCATTATCAAAACACAGGTTTGACTTGGATGCTTTCTGCACCAACAATCTCCCCCTTTTTGATTTATGGCAATCTGGTTCAAAAAGTTATGTTAATTGGAACAGATGATATAAACGTTTAGTTTCCTCCCCTGGAAGGAATCTCCCCCTAGGTTTTCCAAAAGTTCGTGGGGTTTTTAACAAAAATTTCTAAGTCTAAAGATGGAATACATTTAGAACAATTTTTAAAAGAACCTTTAGAAACATATTTTCCAAAAATTTGTTTTGCACTTTTGAAGGTTTATACTTAAGAAATTTCAAGTCAGTAGAAAAGAAGCATCTTCTGAAGTTTTAAGTTCTTAGAACCATAGCTTAAGTTTAAGATAAGTACTTAGCAAAATTTACAACTACTTAAGTTTCAAGTATTTAGAAAAACTTTTTGCAAAACAGCTTAAGTTTAAGTACTTAAAAAAATTTTTGAAAGCAGCTTAAGTTTAAGTACTTAAAAATATTTTTGAAAGCAGCTTAAGTACTTAAAAAGAAACTTTTGAAAGTAGCTTAACTTAGAGAAACTTTTGAAGAAGGACTTGGTAATTTTGAAAACAAATAGATTAAGTACTTTTTGAAGAAATGATAATGTTTTGAAATTTTGAATTTTGAAATTTTGGATTTTGAAAAAATTTTAAGTAATATAGCAAAAAACAAAGCAATATAGCAAAGCAATATAGCAAAAAACAAAGCAATATAGCAAAAAAATATAAATAAATTGCATAATGTGCTGTACTGAACCAATTTAAGACCAAACCAATTTCAATTATCTCTTTTAGGGTCCTGTCTAACCCAATTAGCTACTTGCTGACTGTTATAAACAGTAGTTTTCGCTAGGGTTAGTCGAGTTAAGTGTTCTGTTCAAATTAGATTTTCTAAACTTGACACTTAACTTGATTACTGTTTAAGTTCTATTCAGTGCCCCAATTACTGCAGATGCACTTACTTAAAGCATCTTGAATTAAGGTAAAGACCTAAGCATCTCAACCCATTCTAGTTTATCAATCAAAAGTACCCTTAACGTTCTTGTGAGATGCTGGCCTCTAGATCTATAGGTGCATGCATTTCTAGGGTTAGAGCCTAGGCTAAGTCCATTTACGAAAAAGCCCTAATTTTGAAGGGGGTAGTTTTTGAAAATAAAACTAAGTCGAAAAAACATTGTAAAAAGATTTTTAAAATTAAGTAATGCATTTTTAAAATTGTTTTAGAAACTGTTTTTAAATCAAGTAAAGCAGTAAGAAAATCAAAAGTAGAGTAAACCTATTCTACCAGGCACAATCCTAACTGCCTTCTTAGTGAGCTGAACTCAGATTCAGGTAGGGGTTTGGTGAATATGCCAGCTAAGTTAGATTTAGAATATATATGTTTAAGGACTATCTCACCCCTGGCTACGTGATCTCTTACAAAGTGGTGTTTAACTTCTATGTGTTTAGTTCTAAAATGTAGATCGGGTTCTTAGTTAGATTAATTGAGCTTATATTGTCAATGAAGACTTGAGTTTGGGTGTAGTTGAGCTGGAAGTCCTTAAGAGTGTGCATCATCCATAAAGGTTATCTACACACTCTCCTAAGGCAACATACTCAGCTTCAGTTGTGGATAGAGCTACATAGTATTGTTTTCTGCTGCACCAACTTACTAGACTATTTCCTAACAGTTGGCAGCTTCCACTTGTGCTCTTTCTATCTAATTTACAACCCGCGTAGTCAGAGTCCGAGTATCCTGACAAGTCAAAGGTTGAGGTCCTAGGATACCAAATCCCTACATTTAAGGTGCCCTATACATATCTTAGTATTCTTTTTAGGGCTGCTAAGTGTGTTTCCTTAGCACAAGTTTGGTATCTAGCTCACATCCCTACAGCAAAAAGGATATCAGGTCTGCTGGTTGTAAGATACAGTAGACTTCCAATCAAACTTCTATAGAGCTTAAGGTCTACTGGTTTACCATCGGGGTCACTATCTATTTTTACATTTGTGGCCATGGGGGTACTTATGCTTTTAGAGTTATCCATTTTAAATTTTTTTATTAATTCTTTAGCATATTTGGATTGATAGACATAGTTTCCATCCCTAGTTTGTTTAATCTGTAACCCTAGGAAAAAGTTGAGCTCACCAACTAGGCTCATTTCAAACTCGTTTTCCATTATTTTCACGAATTCTTTTAAAAAATTTGAGTTGGTGGACCCAAAGATTATGTCATCGACGATGATTTCGGCAATAAAGATTTCTTTTCCTAAGGTTTTAATAAATAGGGTTGAGTCAATTTGTCTTTGTTTAAATTCTTTAGAAATTAGATAAGTTGATAAGCATTCATACCAGGCCCTAGTGTTGGGAACGAGATGGCTAGAGAGGGGGGGGGTGAATATAGCCAATTGCTTTCTCTTTGAAAGCTTAGCAAGTTTCTGCACTTGAAGTTATTAATACCACAGCGGAAGTATGGGAAATAGAACAAAACTTGCAGAAACTAAAACCAAAACCTAACTAACAGGATTAGCAAGATCGCTAATAAGGAGAGTTTATAAGGTTCAGGGGGTGGGCGATCCCTTGATCGTCGGCAGATCAAGCCCCGGTAAACACCGGATATGAAGCAACCTCCTTCTCGGTGGAGAAACCTCCCCACAGTGTGTTTCAAACAATGATATAGAATGAGCACAATGAAACAACAAAAAGAAGGATCTTACTCAATCACTTAGCAAGGACAAAACACAGCAAGCTTCCCTGAGCTCCACCCAGTGGCGATCTCACGCAGACCCCTTCTCCGTGTCTTCCCACTGTCGGGCTCCAAGCCTCTTGTTTTCTCCTTCAAGTGCTCAAGTATGATGATTGCTTCTCAATAGCTTGCTTAGAATGATTGAAGAGCTCAAGAACAGCAAGCATATCACGCAGGAACTCAAGAGAACAAAAACTGAAGAAGCAATAATTCTGAACTCTCCTTCTCTCGTTCCTTTTTGTTTCTCCGCCAAGCGACAGATGACCTCATCTCCTGCAGCCTACAGCTGCCTCACTGCCAACGCGCCAGCTACACTGAACCCTAACTGAACTTCCTGAGCTCCCTCAGCCAAGCTTCAGTCAGCAGCTTCAGTCCTGCATCCAGCCGTTGCAACCTGTGTGGAGAAAGGGACAAACCTGCTCCAAGGAAAGCTCTCTTTGACTTCTCCTTGAGTGTTTGAATCCTCCCCTGTCACCTGAAACTTAATCAGAGCATTAGAGCAGCATATCAAATATCAGAAACATACATCAGCAAATCAGATACGATCAGACGCTCTGACCACGTCTGACAGTGAAATTTGAATTAAAGTGATCGGTCACCGGACCGATCCAGGGTGTGTGGACCGGTCACTAGACCGATCCACTGGTTCGCTGGGATTCCCAGCTCTCGCAGCTATACATGCCTGATCGGTCACCAGACCGATCAGGGTGAAGCCTGATCGGTCACCAGACCGATCAGAATGAATCCTGATCGGTCACCCAGACCGATCAGGGCAGATGAACAGTTATTTTTTAATCAGATCCAAGATCCCTGATCGGTCACCGGACCGATCCAAGACTTTGATCAGCAAGGGAACTCACTCACCGTTTGCTCCCTGATCGGTCACCAGACCGATCAGGAGCAAGACAGCAAGGAAGCAGCCTGCTCCCTGATCGGTCACCGGTCCGATCAGGAGCCACACAGTAGATTCCCAATCTCACTGTGCGCTCCCTGATCGGTCACCAGTCCGATCAAACATAGCTGGATCGGTCACCAGACCGATCCACTAAGGAGCAGTGTGCCAATGTCTCTGATCGGTCACCAGACCGATCCAGTGACTCAACCCTAGCCCTCCAAGCTAGGAATTCATCCACCTTAGCCCTCCAAGCTAAGGATTTTTAAATCTAACTCTCCAAGTTGGGAATTTGCACCTAACCCTCCAAGTTAGGACTTTTCACCAAGCCCTCCAAGCTAGGACTTTTCACCTAGCCCTCCAAGCTAGGACTTTTCACCTAGCTCTTCCGAGTTAGAACATCATCCAACCTAGCCCTCCAAGCTAGGCACCTGACCCTCCAAGCCAGGACTTTTTCACCTAATTCTCCAGGATGGGAATTTGCACCTAACCCTCCAAGTTAGGACTTTTCACCTAGCCCTCCAAGCTAGGACTTTTCACCCAACCCTTCCGAATTAGGACTTTTCCAACACCTAGCCCTCCAAGCTAGGATTTTCCACACCTAACCCTCCATGTTAGGATTTCCCAACACCTAGCCCTCCAGGCTAGGATTTTTCACACCTAACCCTCCAGGTTAGGATTTTCCAAATTATGCCTAATCCTCGATCAGGACTTAATCATAATCATCATAACCATCACACCTAACCTCCCATGTTAGGATTTTCCATATCATGCCTAATCCTCGATCAGGACTTAATCATAATCATCCTCCTAAACTAAAATCGTTGTCAACACCAAAATAACAATCAGGGCCAGACTGCATCAACAATCTCCCCCTTTTTGTTGTTTGACAACCCGATTTTAAGTTTAGGGTTTCTCAATCAATATTCCAACTTTAGAATCATAGGGGAATCCAGATCCTCCTCCTACAACATGATCATGCTAAACTTAGCCAACCACACTCTCCCCCTTTGTCGAACACGAAAAGGGTCTAGACGGGTTGTTAAGTACAACCTTACTCCCCCTCAATCCTAGAGGTATCCCAACTCAACAAAAATGTGATAGGTTGTGGAATGATCATACGAACACATGTGAAAAGATATAGCAAGACATAACAATCACATGCATCATATGAGTATGAAATATAGACCCATGTCGTTATAATCATAAATATCAAGTAGACATGGCATTGTAAGCATGAACATGGCAATTGAACAATCATGTAGATAAGAGACAGATAAGCAACATGGCATCAACAATAGTAGATAAGCATGGCAGGTAAAAGTATATAGGTCAAAGCATGAAAACATCCGAATAAGTAGCAAAATATGTGTGACTCGAGGTCACAACAACAAAGTCAGAGGGCATACAGCCCAAAAGTATCATAGTCAAGTACTCAGAACATGATAAGACATCAGACATCCGAGCTCAAGTGTCAGTGGGAGGGTCGTCATTGCGCATAAGGTCGTCCATCGTGGCATCATCAGCAGCCCATGATCGTGGTGCAGCACTGAGGGACGATGTCCCTTCTGGAGAAGTATGTCGACGCCACTCCTCATACCACGTGCGCTGAAGGGTGCAAGACTCTGTGACTACGGACTCAACCGTGGTCAGTCAACGATCAAAGAGACGGAAGTCCGACCGAACCTCCTCGCGCCAGGTCTCCCTCAACTGTAAGTCCTCTTGTAGAGTCTTATCGAGTTCTGAAATCTGCAATCGGAGATCCGGATCCGGCTCGTCATAGGCATCGTCATCAGCAGCAGCGGCTGGCGCCTGACCCTGTGGACCTCCCCGTGGTAACTCCCCAAGAACCCTACCATCTTTCCAGATCAACATCTGATCGGGCCCCTGAACAATGATGCCAGACTTGGCGAAAGCACGTCGGCCAAGTCTGCAATCCTGTCGTACCATAGGCACCGTCCGACCCTTGGTAACATCAACACCTACTGACATGAGCCAGTCGGTGATGACGTGACCAAAAGGCATGTAGACAGTTCGGCGGCTGGACTCTCGATAAGACAAAATGGACTGGAAGATGCTCTCCATGATATCGAAATCCGAACGGCTGTGCATGCCGTAGAGCATCAAACAGTGATAGGGTCGGATCTCAGCTAAGGGTTTGGAGGTGATTGGAAGGATGCAATTTGTGATGATCTTGAATAGTATATAGCTAGTGGGAGACAGACGCAGTGCAGCAAAGGTAGGAAAGTCAGGGCCAAGCTCATCAAGACCGTCTGGACGCGGATAACCAAAGAAATACTGATGAATGGAATCAGGGGTAACATCCGCAAAGGGTGCTAGCAGGGGATTAGGAAGTTCAGGATAGAGCGAATAAAGATTTGGTGATCGTCGACCACCCAAGTACTCGGCTAAAATCTCGTATGAAAAATCAAGGTTTATCTTCCCGACACGAGTAGTGAACTCGAATTCCCCTTTTGGACCTTGTTGTAGGTTGTTGTAAAATTCAGAGACGAGGTCGTAATTTATGGTTCTTTCCAAAGAAAGAAGAAACCCCAGATA
>JAGFNQ010006328.1:1031221-1105696 GCA_024364735.1 Boesenbergia rotunda | reverse complement strand
GGAAAACTGAAATCAAATCTTACTTAGGCGCCATTGAAGTTTGTTTGAAGAGATTGCAAGACTGAGAAGGAACTTGCGATAGAGAAGGAGACTTCGAGCACGCAAGAACTTGGAGTTCGGAGAAAACGCTCGTAGAAGCCTTCGCAGAAGAGCTCGCACGCGCGTGAAGAAGGGAGACACAAGGACTCTCTCGCTCGCTCGCACAAGGTTGCGCAGAGTGTTTTGGCACTAGGGTTCGGGAAAACGAAGGTTTGGAGAGAGTTAATCGGTTGGTGGATCGGTCCACCAACCAAAATTTAATGCAGTTGATCGGATCACCGTTCGATCTGATCACGTCCCGACCAATCAGGATACAGCCTGATCGGACTGGAATGGTCCTGATCGGTCGGATGACCGATCAGACGCGCCCCTGATCGGTCGGGTGACCGATCAGGATTCGATCAGTAGGGTCCGGAGAGAAAACTCTGAGCTCCCTGATCGGTCTATGTACCGATCCCCACAGGGTGCCAGATCGGTCCGGAGACCGATCCAGGCTAGCTCAGAACACTTAGTCAGATTTCGGGAGATCATGGCTTGCCTCGCAGATCGGTCTGTGGACCGAACACCACAGGAAGGGGTCAGATCGGTCTAGAGACCGATCAGCCCGATGCCTGATCGGTCCGGTGATCGATCAGGGTTCCTGATACGAACTGAAATGTTCAGTTTCAGAACTTCTGAAATTTTCAAAAGAAATCTGATGAACTTTGTCGAACTTAGACATGATTTTCTGACTAAAATTGATCCCTGAACCAGAATCAAAAGTCCTTATAGGTTCAACAAACATTTTGACCCATCTTAATGGAGTCAAACTCAACCATCAATCAATCAAGCAAATTCAAACAAGTTTTTACTCCAACTTCAAGTTTCCAATCAAGTTGCCTTGATTGGAATGTCCAAGTATGATCATGGAGCCATATACACATATGTTATGCAATGGTTTTCCCCATACTTAGTCACCACCGTGATTATTATCTCGTCAACTTAATTTCTCAAGTGATGCAATGACATTTTGAGAAATTGAGTTGAACCTAACATCTCACCCCATATCTAGCAAACAAAAACATTTTGGTAACCCTTATAGTTTGTGTGAGATGTTCCCAAAGTTACCCAATTGTTCCCTAACAATTTGAAATAATCATGAAGGGTTTTGAATACAATTTGAGGATCATGAAGCGCGACACATTCCCAATTCCCGTCTTAGGAAACTAAATTCACTCTCGGGAAGTGGTTTAGTGAAAATGTCAGCTAGGTTTGACTTTGACTCTACATGTGAGAGTATGATGTTCCCCCTAGCTACATGATCTCTAATGAAGTGGTGTCTTACCTCAATATGTTTTGTCCTAGAATGATGGACCGAATTCTTGGTTAAGTTAATTGTGCTAATGTTATCACATAACACTTGCACACCCTTGTAACTCAATCCATAGTCCTCTAAGGTGTGGATCATCCACAACAATTGTGATATACTCTCTGCCATGGCGATATACTCTGCCTCGGTAGTGGAAAGAGCAACACAATGTTGCTTCCGACTCGACCAACTTACTAAGGACGATCCTAAGAATTGGCAGCCCCCACTAGTGCTTTTCCGGTCCAACTTACATCCAGCGTAGTCGAATCCGTATAGCCCATCAAATCAAAAGATTCGGTACGGGGATACCAAAGACCTACACCAATTGTGCCCTTGAGATATCTCAAAATTCGCTTAACAGCAATTAGGTGAGATTCCTTGGCACAGACTTAATACCTAGCGCACATCCCTACAGCAAATAGTATAACTGGTCGACTAGCTGTGAGGTATAGCAAACTACCTATCATGCTTCGATATTGAGTTAGATCAATGGGTTTACCACTCTCATCATTATCTAATCTTATGTTTGTAGCCATGGGAGTGGTTACCTCTTTCGAATCACTCATATTGAATTTTCGAAGTATTTCATGTGTATACTTTGATTGGTGCACATGGATACCATCGCGAGTTTGCTTGATTTCAGGTCCGAGAAAGAAAGTCAACTCTCCCACTAGACTCATTTCAAACTCACTCTCCATGTGTCCGATAAATTCACGTAAATAGCCCTTGTTGTTTGAGCCACAAATTATGTCATCGACATATACTTGGGCTACAAATATATTGTCACCATCTCTTCGTAGAAATAGTGTAGGGTTTATTTGACCTCTAACGAAACCCTTCCAATCAAGAATGTCGACAACCGCTCATACCAAGCCCGGGGTGCTTGTTTAAGGCCATAGAGTGCCTTCTTGAGCTTGTACACGTGGTTCGGATATTCGGTACTCTCAAACCCCGGAGGTTGTTCGACATAGACTTCTTCCCTAATCAAACCATTTAGGAAGGCCGATTTGACGTCCATTTGAAATAATTTGAAGCCTCGATGTGCTGCAAATGCAAGCATCAATCGGATGGACTCTAATCGTGCCACGGGAGCATAAGTCTCATCATAATCAAGACCTTCAACTTGACTGTAGCCCTTGGCTACCAAGCGTGCCTTGTTTCTAATGATTTCTCCCTTGTGGTTTAATTTGTTTTTGAAGACCCATTTAGTTCCAATAATGGTGGTCTTCTTAGGCCTAGGGACTAAGTCCCAAACCTGACTCCTCTCAAATTGACCTAGTTCATCTTGCATCGCGATAATCCAATCGGGATCATTTAATGCTTCATCAATTTTTCTAGGTTCAATTTCGGAAATTAGAGCAACTTCATTAGCCTCATTCCGGAAGAATGATCTAGTCCTAACCCCTTGATGGATGTCTCCAACAATTTGGTCTTGGGGATGACTAGAGGCTAGTCTCGTTTGCCTTGGTGTTGGTGGTGCTTCTTGAATAGGTTCACTAGACACAAATTCAGCCTCAGGATCCGGCTGATCAATGAGTTGTCTAGGCTCACCGTCATCAGACTCATCACCATCAACAACACTTGGAGTTTCTTTCAAACTTAGTCTCCTAAGTTCAAGTTGAGCTCCTCCTACATTTTCTGATTGGTCAATTGATTTTGGATTTTCCTCAAAAACCACATCAGAAGACTCTTCAACTAGTCTAGTTCTCTTGTTGTAGACTCGGTAGGCTTTACTAACGAGGGAGTACCCGACCAGTATCCCTTCATCAGCTTTTGCCGTGAACTTTCCAAGGTGATCCTTGGTGTTTAGGATGCACACCTTACAACCAAACACCCTAAGATGTTTAACCGTAGGTGGTTTCCTAAACCAAAGTTCGTGGGGAGTCTTTCCTAAAAACCTATGGATGAGAACTCGATTTTGCACATAGCAGGCTGTATTTACAGCTTCATCCCATAAGTAACTCGGGAGTGAGTACTCATTAAGCATACTTCGTGCAACCTCTTGAAGTGCACGGTTCTTCCTTTCTACAACATCATTTTGTTGTGGTGTTCTAGGAGTAGAGAACTCATGCCTATAACCCTTATCTTGACAAAATTCTAGAAATCTTTGGTTTTGAAATTCACCTCCATGATCACTTCTTATTGTCTTAATTGTTGATGATTTCTCATTTTCAACCCTTCTACAAAAAGAAATAAAAATATCTAAGGTTTGATCCTTATGTTTTAAAAAGTAAGTCCAAGTATATCTAGTAAAATCATCAATGATAACAAAGCAATATCTACTTTCATTTAATGATATGATGATACTACAATCAAATAGATCCATGTGAATTAAATCTAAAGCATTGGAAGTACTTACAGTGCTTTTACCTTTATGTGCAGATTTTGTTTGCTTACCCATTTGACACGCATCACATAATTTATCTTTTCCATACTTGATGCTTGGTAAGCCTCGAACTAGTCCCTTGTTGGCCAACTTCCGGATGTTCTTCATGTTCACATGTGCTAGTCTCCGGTGCCAAAGTGTGGACTCTTCTTCTTTTGACATGAAACACTTAGCAAAAGCATTAGTAGCACTTTTAAATGAAACTTGATAAATATTGTCTACTCTTGCTCCTACTAGTACCGTGTCCAAGGTGTCATTTTGTCTAACTAGACATTGACTTGGTTGGAAGTCAATTGTGTAACCCGTGTCACACAATTGACTGACACTTAGGAGATTAAACTTCATCCCCTTGACTAGAAGGACATTTGAGATTCTAAGACATTCAGATATTTGAATGTCTCCTATTCCTATGACCTTAAGGCTACCATTGTTACCAAATGATACATTACCTCTACTCTTCTTGTGAAATGTGGTAAACAATGATCTATCCCCGGTCATGTGTTTGGAGCATCCACTATCAACGAACCAAGTTGATAGATGCTCCCCCTCAATCATAACCTACACAATTCGAAAAATAGAAGTCTTAGGTACCCAAACCTTGGGACCTAAAGCATCAACTAAGCATGACTTTGGCACCCATGCCTTGACAACTTTCTTTTGGATTTTGGGTGTCCTAGATTGTCTCATGTCAGTCCTAGACATGAGAGATACAAAAGAGGGTTCCTTAGGGCGGTACCCAATACCGGCCCTATTGTAAACCGCTCTTTGGGCATTTAAAATCATATCTAAGGTCTTAGAGCTATTTGAGAATTTCCCAAGAATATTCTTGAGCTTCTCAACTTCACTCTTCAATGATTGGTTTTCCTCCACTAACTCATTATCATGCAAATCACTGATTTCCTCAACCTTAGAGGATTTCAAGCTTACAATCTCATGTTTCAAAGATTTAATTTCATCTTCTAGTAATTCAACATGCAAGTCATCAATGTTATCATCCCTAGAAGCTTTCAATTGATCAATCTCTAATTGCAATGCTTTAACTTTGTTTTTGGATTTCTTAAGCATACTAGTTAAACATGCAATTGCTCTATAACATTTTTCAAGCTCGGGAGAAGTTACCTCTTCATCATCCGAAGATGATGAAGCCGCGTTTGAGGAGCTTGAAGATTCTTCACTACTCTCCTCTCCAAGAGCCATGAGAGCCACTTGCCTTGTGCTCTGCTCCTCCTTTTCATCATCGGATGAAGAGGAGCCACTACCATCTTCCTCCGAGTTTGACTCGGATTCGGAGGAGGATGAAGATGATGAAAGATCCTTCTCCTTCTTCTTCTCCTTCTTCTTCTTGTTGATCCGGTCCCCTGCAACTAAGGCAATCCCCTTCTCCTTGGGGCCTTTGTTAGCCATCTCATGCAATTCCATCTCATAAAATAAATCATCTAACTTTACAATAGATAAATCCTTGGATACTTTGTAGGCATCCACCATGGATGACCACAAAGCATTCCTTGGAAATGCTTTCAAGACATACCTCACAAGGTCGCGATTCTCGACCTTTTCATCAATTGAATGAAGTCCATTAAGAACTTCCTTGAACCGGCTATGGAGCTCACTTACCGACTCATTCTCCTTCATGGAGAGATTTTGAAGTTGATTGAGGAACAAGTCCCTCTTTGCAATCCTCGAGTCTCGGGTGCCTTCATGGAGCTCTATGAGTTTGTTCCACAAGTCTTTTGCATTTGTGAAGGGACCAACCTTGATGAGTTGGTCTTTGTTCATGCCACATTGTAGAGTGACAACTGCCTTAGCGTCGGCTTCACTTTTCCTTGTTTGTTCGGCAGTCCACCGCGAAGATTCGAGTTCCTTGCCTTCATCATCCTTAGGAGGGATGAATCCTTCCTTCACCGCGAACCACGTATGAATATCCATCTTCAAATAGTATTCCATTTTTGATCTCCAATATTGGAAGTCGGCGCCATCAAAGAATGGAGGTCGGGTGGTGGAGAAGCCTTCTCTCAAAGCCATCTTGTTGAAACTCTCGGTTGTTAAGCCGTGTATAGAGCCCCTTGCTCTGATACCACTTGTTGGGAACGAGATGGCTATAGAGGGGGGGGTGAATATAGACAACCACTTTCTCCTTCGAAACTTATCATGATTTCTGCAACTCAAATATCAGTAGCACAGCGGAAAGAGTAGAAAACAGAGTGTGCAGAAAAACAAAACGAAAGCAAAACAAACACGACTAGCAAGATCGCTAACAAGGAGGGTTTACAAGGTTCGGGGATAACTTGCCCCTACTCCTTGGCGTGCCCTTGAGGTGGGCGATCTCTTGATCGTCGGCAGATCAAGCCCCGGTTAACACAGGATATGAAGCAACCTCCTTCTCGGTGGAGAAACCTCCCCACAGTGTGTTTCAAACAATGATATAGAATGAGAACAATGAAACAACAACAGGAAGGATCTTACTCAAACACTTAGCAAGGACAAAACACAGCAAGCTTCCCTGAGCTCCACCCAGTGGCGATCTCACGCAGACCCCTGCTCCGTGTCTTCCCACTGTCGGACTCCAAGCCTCTTGTTTTCTCCTTCAAGCGCTCAAGTATGATGATTGCTCCTCAATAGCTTGCTTAGTATGGTTGAAGAACTCAAGAACAGCAAGCTTGTAACACAGGAACTCAAGAGCACGAAAAACTGAAGAACTGATTTCAAACTCTCCTTCTCGCGTTCCTTTTTGTTTCTCCGCCAAGCGACAAGTGACAACATCTCTGTAGCTCCCAGCTACTCATCTGCCAACGCCAGTCTCTACTGAGCTATCTCTGGACTCACTGAGCTCCCCTCAGTCAAGCTCCAGTCTCAGCTCCAGTCTGCAGCTCGCCGTTGTAACCTGAGATGAGAAAGGGACAAACCTGCTCCAAGGAAAGCACTCTTTGACTTCTCCTTGAGCGTTTGAATCCTCCCCTGTCACCTGAAACTCAATCAGAGCATTAGAGCAGCGAATCAAGCAGCATATCAAATATCAGAAACATACATCAGCAAATCAAATACGATCAGACGCTCTGACCACGTCTGACAGTGAAATTTGAATTAAAGTGATCGGTCACCGGACCGATCTAGGGTGTGTGGATCGGTCACCAGATCGATCCACTTCTTCGCTGGGATTCTCATCTCTCGCAGCTATACACGCCTGATCGGTCACCAGACCGATCAGGGTGAAGCCTGATCGGTCACCAGACCGATCAGGGTGAAGCCTGATCGGTCACCCAGATCGATCAAGGTAGATGAACAATTATTTTTTAATCAAATCCAAGATCCCTGATCGGTCACCGGACCGATCCAAGACATTGATTAGCAAGGGAACTCACTCACCGTTTGCTCCCTGATCGGTCACCAGACCGATCAGGAGTAAGACAGCAAGGAAGCAGCCTGCTCCATGATCGGTTACCGGTCCGATCAGGAGCCACACAGTAGATCCCAATCTCACTGTGCGCTCCCTGATCGGTCACCAGTCCGATCAGACATAGCTGGATCGGTCACCAGACCGATCCACTAAGGAGCAGCGTGCCAATGTCCCTGATCGGTCACCAGACCGATCCAGTGACTCAACCCTAGCCCTCCAAGCTAGGAATTCATCCACCTTAGCTCTCCAAGCTAAGGATTTTTCCATCTAACTCTCCAAGTTGAGAATTTGCACCTAACCCTCCAAGTTAGGACTTTTCACCTAGCCCTCCAAGCTAGGACTTTTCACCTAGCCCTCCAAGCTAGGAATTTTCACCCAACTCTTCCGAGTTAGAACATCATCCAACCTAGCCCTCCAAGCTAGGCACCTAACCCTCCAAGCCAGGACTTTTTCACCTAATTCTCCAGGATGGGAATTTGCACCTAACCCTCCAAGTTAGGACTTTTCACCTAGCCCTCCAAGCTAGGACTTTTCACCCAATCCTTCCGAATTAGGACTTTTCCAACACCTAGCCCTCTAAGCTAGGATTTTCCACACCTAACCTCCCAGGTTAGGATTTTCCATATCATGCCTAATCCTCGATCAGGACTTAATCATAATCATCATAATCATCACACCTAACCTCCCAGGTTAGGATTTTCCATATCATGCCTAATCCTCGATCATGACTAATCATAATTATCATAATCATCCTCCTAAACTAAAATCGTTGTCAACACCAAAACAACAATCAGGGCCAGACTGCATCAACACTTAAGAAATCCAAAAGTAAGGTTAAAACATTGCAATTAGAAATTGATCAATTGAAAGCTTCTAGGGATGATAACATTGATGACTTGCATGTTGAATTACTAGAAGATGAAATTAAATCTTTGAAACATGAGATCATAAATTTGAAATCCTCTAAGGTTGGGGAAGTAAGTGATTTGCATGATAACTTGTTAGTAGAGGAAAACCAATCATTGAAGAGTGAAGTTGAGAAGCTCAAGAATATTCTTGGGAAATTCTCAAATAGCTCTAAGACCCTAGATATGATCCTAAATGCCCAAAGAGTGGTTTACAATAGGGTCGGTATTGGTTATCGCCCTAAGAAACCGTCATTTGTGTCTCTTATGTCTATGACTGACATGAGACAATCTAGGACACCCAAGACTCAAAAGAAAGTTGTCAAGGCATGGGTGCCTAAGTCATGTGTAGTTGATGCTTTAGGTCCCAAGGTTTGGGTAAGACTTCTATTTTTCGAATTGTGTAGGTTATGATTGAGGGGGAGCATCTATCAACTTGGTTCGTTGATAGTGGATGCTCCAAACACATGACCGGGGATAGATCATTGTTTACCACACTTCACAAGAAGAGTAGAGGTAATGTATCATTTGGTAACAATGGTAGTCTTAAGGTCATAGGAATATGAGACATTCAAATATCCGAATGTCTTAGAATCTCAAATGTCCTTCTAGTCAAGGGGATGAAGTTTAATCTCCTAAGTGTCAGTCAATTGTGTGACACGGGTTACACAATTGACTTCCAACCAAGTCAATGTCTAGTTAGACAAAATGACACCTTGGACACGGTACTAGTAGGAGCAAGAGTAGACAATATTTATCAAGTTTTATTTAAAAGTGCTACTAATGCTTTTGCTAAGTGTTTCATGTCAAAAGAAGGAGAGTCCACCCTTTGGCACCGGAGGCTAGCACATGTGAACATGAAGAACATCCGGAAGTTGGCCAACAAGGGACTAGTTCGAGGCTTACCAAGCATCAAGTATGGAAAAGATAAACTTTGTGATGCATGTCAAATGGGTAAGCAAACTAAATCTGCACATAAAGGTAAAAGCACTGTAAGTACTTCCAATGCTTTAGATTTACTTCACATGGATCTATTTGAATGTAGTACTATCATATCATTGAATGGAAGTAGATATTGCTTTGTGATTATTGATGATTTTACTAGATACACATGGACATACTTTTTGAAACATAAGGACCAAACCTTAGATGTGTTCATTTCTTTTTGTAGAAGGGTAGAAAATGAAAAATCATTAACAATTAAGACAATTAGAAGTGATCATGGAGGTGAATTTCAAAACCAAAGGTTTTTAGAATTTTGTCAAGATAAAGGTTATAAGCATGAGTTCTCTACTCCTAGAACACCACAACAAAATGGTGTTGTAGAGAGGAAGAACCGTGTACTTCAAGAGGCTGCACGAAGTATGCTTAATGAGTACTCACTTCCGAGTTACTTATGGGCTGAAGCTGTAAATACAGCTTGCTATGTGCAAAATCGAGTTCTCATCCATAGGTTTTTAGGAAAGACTCCCCATGAACTTTGGTTTGGGAAACCACCTACGGTTAAACACCTTAGGGTGTTTGGTTGTAAGGTGTTTATCCTAAACACCAAGGATCACCTTGGAAAGTTCACGGCAAAGGCTGATGAATGGATACTAGTCGGGTACTCCCTCGTTAGTAAAGCCTACCGAGTCTACAACAAGAAAACTAGATTAGTTGAAGAGTCTTCTGATGTGGTTTTTGAAGAAATTCCGAAATCAATTGACCAATCAGAAAATGTAGAAGGAGTTCAACTTGAACTTAGGAGACTAAGTTTGAAAGAAACTCCAAGTGTTGTTGATGCTGATGAGTCTGATGACGGTGAGCCTAGACAACCCATTGATCAGCCGGATCCTAAGGCTGGACTTGTGTCTAGTGAACCCGTTCAAGAAGCACCACCAACACCAAGGCAAACTAGATTAGCCTCTAGTCATCCTCATGACCAAATTGTTGGAGACATCCATAAAGGGGTTAGGACTAGATCATTCTTCCGGAATGAGGCTAATGAAGTTGCTCTAATTTCCAAAATTGAACCTAGAAAAATTGATGAAGCATTAAATGATCCCGATTGGATTATCGCAATGCAAGATGAACTAGGTCAATTTGAAAGGAGTCAGGTTTGGGACTTAGTCCCTAGACCTAAGAGGACCACCATTATTGGAACCAAATGGGTCTTCAAGAACAAATTGAACCACAAGGGAGAAATCATTAGAAACAAGGCACGCTTGGTAGCCAAGGGCTACAGTCAAGTTGAAGGCCTTGATTATGATGAGACTTATGCTCCCGTGGCACGATTAGAGTCCATCCGATTGATGCTTGCATTTGCAGCACATCGTGGCTTCAAATTATTTCAAATGGATGTCAAATCGGCCTTCCTAAATGGTTTGATTAGGGAAGAAGTCTATGTCGAACAACCTCCGGGGTTTGAGAGTACCGAATTTCCGAACCACGTGTTCAAGCTCAAAAAGGCACTTTATGGCCTTAAACAAGCACCCCGGGCTTGGTATGAGCGGTTGTCGACATTCTTGATTGAAAAGGGCTTCGTTAGAGGTCAAATAGACCCTACACTATTTCTACGAAGAGATGGTGACAATATATTTGTAGCCCAAGTATATGTCGATGACATAATTTGTGGCTCAAACAATAAGGGTTATTTAAGTGAATTTATTGGACACATGGAGAGTGAGTTTGAAATGAGTCTAGTGGGAGAGTTAACTTTCTTCCTTGGACTTGAAATCACGCAAACTCGCGATGGTATCCATGTGCACCAATCAAAGTATACACAAGAAATGCTTCGAAAATTCAATATGAGTGATTCGAAAGAGGTAACAACTTCCATGGCTACAAACACAAGATTAGACAATGATGAGAGTGGTAAACCCGTTGATTTAACTCAATATCGAAGCATGATAGGTAGTTTGCTATACCTCACAGCCAGCCGACCAGATATACTATTTGCTGTAGGTATGTGCGCTAGGTATCAAGTCTGTGCCAAGGAATCTCACCTAATTGCTGTTAAGTGAATTTTGAGATATCTCAAGGGCACAATTGGTGTAGGTCTTTGGTATCCCCGTACCAAATCTTTTGATTTGATGGGCTATACAGATTCCGACTATGCTGGATGTAAGTTGGACCGGAAAAGTACTAGTGGGGGCTGCCAATTCTTAGGTTCGTTCTTAGTAAGTTGGTCGAGTCGGAAGTAACATTGTGTTGCTCTTTCCACAACCGAGGCAGAATATATCGCCATGGGAGAGAGTGTATCGCAATTGTTGTGGATGATTCATACCTTAGAGGACTATGGATTGAGTTACAAGGGTGTGCAAGTGTTATGTGACAACATTAGCATAATTAACCTAACCAAGAATCCAGTCCATCATTCTAGGACAAAACATATTGAAGTAAGACACCACTTCATTAGGGATCATGTAGCTAGGGGGAACATCATACTCTCTCATGTAGAGTCAAAGTCAAACCTAGCTGACATTTTCACTAAACCACTTCCCGAAAATGAATTTAGTTTCCTAAGACGGGAATTGGGAATGTGTCGCACTTCATGATTTTCAAATTGCATTCAAAATCCTTCATGATTATTTCGAAATTGTTGGGAACAATTGGGTAACTTTGGGAACATCTCACACAAACTATAAGGTTTACCAAAATGTTTTTGTTTGCTAGATATGGGGTGAGATGTTAGGATCAACTCAATTTCTCAAAATGTCATTGCATCTCTTGAGAAATTAAGTTGACGAGATAATAATCACGGTGGTGACCAAGTATTGGGAAAACCAACACATAACATATGTGTATTTGGTCCTATGATCATACTTGGACATTCCAATCAAGGCAACTTGATTGGAAACTTGGATTTGGAATCAAAACTTGGTTGAATTTGCTTGATTAATTGTTGATTGAGTTTGACTCCACTTAGATGGGTCAAAGTGTTTGTTGAACCTATATGGACTTTTGACTCTTGTTCAGGGATCAATTTTAGTCATGAGATCATGTCCAAGTTCAACAAAGTCCATCAAATATCGTTTGAAAAATTCAGAAATTCTGAAACTGAACATTTCAGTTCGTATCAGGGTGTATCAGGAACCCTGATCGGTCACCGGACCGATCAGGAATATGGCTGATCGGTCTCCAAACAGATCTGGCTCCTTCCTTTGGTGATCGGTCCACAGACCAATCAGAGAGGCAGCAGTGACTTTCCGAACCTTTTGACCAAGGATTCTGAGCCAGCCTGGATCGGTCCCCGGACCAATTTGGCACCCTGTGGGGATCGATCCATAGACCGATCAGGGAGCTCAGAGGTTTCTCTCTGGACCCTACTGTTCGTATCCTGATTGGTCACCCGATCGATCAGGAGCGCGTCTGATCGGTCATCCGACCGATCAGGCCCGTGCCAGTCTGATCAGGGTGTATCCTGATCGGTCTGGACGCGATCAGATCGAACGGTGATCCGTTCAAACGCATTAAATTCTGGTTGGTGGACCGATCCACCAACCGATTAACTTCACAAAACCCTTTTCAGCGTCGAACCCTAGCGCTGAAACTCCTCATCTGCGCGACCTTGCTTGAGCGAGAGCACTCTCTTGCGTCTCTCCCACTTCGTGCGTGCGAATTCTTGTGGAGATTCCTATTGGTGTCTTCCTGTTCCCTGCGAGCTCCCCACTTGTTCGAAGCTCTCTGCGTCCGAGAGTTTCTATTGCGCAGGCCTCTTTCTCTCTCAACCTTGAGGAACTAGCTTCTTCCTCCCTTGCGCAAGCTCACCCATGGCGCCTAAGTAAGCTTTGATTTCAGTTTTTCAACAAATCTCTTCATGGATTATATGGATATGAAGCTAACCATGGTTCTTGTTCTTGTTCTTGCTGGTGTCCCGTGATCATGTTTTGCCTACCATGACCTTACTTTCTCACCTTATGTCTATGATCGAATCTATCTATCTTTTGATTGGGTATCATCTTATATGATCAATTCTTGTTTTGTATGATCGATCTTATCAAATAATTTGAATTCTATGTCATGATCAATTCAAAACCCTTTAGAAAGTCGTCCAAGGGCAAGGAAGCTCCTGAGGGCAGCTCGAGGGGGAAAGCTCCTTCCTCCTCTGCCCCTTCCAGAAGGTCACAGCCTTCTTCTAGCTCTCGGTTCCCAAATGCAGCCTGTGAACAGGCTTTTCAAGCAAGGACCTTCAAACTATTACCCTGCAGATCCATTGATGTTCCCTTCCTGACTGAGTTCTGTCCCTCTGTCATGGAGATTGTCACTTACTACAATCTGGGTTTTCTTCTTTCCTTGGAACGGACCAGAAATTACGACCTCGTCTCTGAATTCTACAACAACCTACAACAAGGTCCTCAAGGGGGATTCGAGTTCACTACTCGTGTCGGGAAGATGAACCTCGATTTTTCATACAAGATTTTGGCAGAGTACATGGGTGGTCGACGATCACTGAATCTTTATTCGATCTATCCTGAACTTCCTGATCCTCTGCTAGCACCGTTCGCAGATGTTACCCCTGACTCTATCTATCAGCACTTCTTCGGTCATCCTCGCCTTGCTGGGCTTGATGAGCTGGGTTCAGTTTTTCCTACTTTTGCAGCTCTTCGACTTGCTCCAGCTGACTACGTCCTTTTCAAGATCATTACAAATTGCATCTTACCCATTACTTCAAAGCCTTTGGCCGAGATCCGACCCTATCACTGCCTTATGCTCTACGGCATGCATCGCCAGATGGACTTTGATATCATGGAGAGCATTTTTCAGTCTATCCTATCCTACCGTGAGCCTAGCCGTCGCATGGTTTATATGCCTTTTGGTCATATCATCACTGATTGGCTTATGTCCGTTGGTGTTGATGTCACCAAGGGCAGGACCGTGCCCATGGTTAAGCAAGATTGTCGTTTGGGTCGGCGGGCTTTTGCAAAGTCTGGTATTGTCATTCGTGATCGCGATGGGGTCTTGGTGTGGAAAGATGGACGCGGACTTGGTGATCTTCCTGGAGGGGCACTGCATTTTCAGGCACCACACGAGGCTCCTCCTGCTGACGCTGAGTATGACGACGAGCCGGAGCCTGATCTGCGCTGGCAGATCTCAGAGCTGGATCAGACGGTACAGGAGTTTATTCAGCTGGGGGCGACAGATCGTGAGGAGTTTCGTTCGGGCTTTCGCTCCCTAGATTCCCGACTGACCAGGATCGAGACCGAGGTCTCAGGGACCCGCACACTCCAGCAGACATGGTATGATGAGTGGCGCAGCCACACATTTCCAGGAGGTGCACCCTCTTCGAGTTCTGCACCAGGGTCCTTGGCTCCTACTGACACCACGATGGCCAATCTCGTGGATGATGACGACCTTCCAGCGGATGTTTGAGCTTCGCTATATCTTACCTTTCTCTTTGGATGATTTGTGTGACTTTTGGGTTGTATGCCCTGTGACTTGACTATTGTGGCCTTATGCCACTCGTATTTTGCCTTGATGCATGTGTTCTGCATCTTGCTACTTGTCTGGATATTTTCTGCTTTGACTTGTCTGATTTTGCCTGACATGCTTATCTACTCTTAGTATATCTATTGTTGATGCCATGAGTTTTATCTGCATGTTTGCTCAATTGCCATGTTCATGCTTACAATGCCATGTCTACTTGATACTTATGAATATTATGGCATGCTTTGTGAGTTTATACTTCCTACTCATATGATGCATGTGATTGCTATGTCTTGCTATATCTTTTCACATGTGTTCGTATGGTTATCCATCACTCTATCACATCTTTGTTGAGTTGGGATACCTCTAGGGTTGAGAGGGAGTTTGTTTTAATCTTAACAGTCCCTCTTGCCCCTTTTCGGTGTTCGACAAAGGGGGAGAGTGTGGATTGGTTATGTTTAGAATGATCATGTTGTAGGGGGAGGATCTGGATTCCCCTATGATTCTAAATTTAAAAAATTTGATTAAGAATCCCTAAGCTTAAAATCGGGTTGTCAAACAACAAAAAGGGGGAGATTGTTGATGCAGTCTGGCCCTGATTAGTATTTTGGTGTTGACAACGATTTTAGTTTAGGTTGATAATTATGATGATTATGATTAAGTCCTGATCGAGGATTAGGCATGATATGGAGGATTCTAGCCTGGAGGGCTAGGTGTTGGAAAAATCCTAACCTGGAGGGTTAGGTGTGAAAAATCCTAGCTTGGAGGGCTAGGTGTTGGAAAAGTCCTGATTCGGAAGGGTTGGGTGAAAAGTCCTAGCTTGGAGGGCTAGGTGAAAAGTCCTAACTTGGAGGGTTAGGTTCAAATTCCCATCCTGGAGAATTAGGTGAAAAAGTCCTGGCTTGGAGGGTCAGGTGCCTAGCTTGGAGGGCTA
The DNA here is from genome assembly GCA_024364735.1 of Boesenbergia rotunda. Lineage (NCBI taxonomy): Eukaryota > Viridiplantae > Streptophyta > Magnoliopsida > Zingiberales > Zingiberaceae > Boesenbergia > Boesenbergia rotunda. Next base: position 1,090,285 of record JAGFNQ010006328.1, on the reverse strand, counting down.
GGTTGGATGAAGTTCTAACTCGGAAGGTTTGGGTGAAAAGTCTTTAGCTTGGAGGGCTAGGTGAAAAGTCCTAGCTTGGAGGGCTAGGTGAAAAGTCTTAACTTGGAGGGTTAGGTGCAAATTCCCAACTTGGAGAGTTAGATGGAAAATCCTTAGCTTGGAGGGCTAAGGTGGATGGAATCTTAGCTTGGAGGGTTGAGTTTGAGTCCCTAGATCGGTCTGGTGATCGATCAGGGATTCTGGCACGCTGCTCCTTCATGGATCGGTCTGGTGACCGATCCAGCGATGACTGTTCGGTCGGGTGACCGATCAGGGAGCACACAGTGAGGTTGGGAACCTACTGTGCTGCTCCTGATCGATCTGGTGATCGATCAGGGAGTATGCGTTTCGCCCATTGACTGGCTCCTGATCGGTCTGGTGACCGATCAGGGAGCGAGCAGTGAGGTTGAGTTCCCTTGCTGAACTGCTCCTGATCGGTCTGAAGACCGATCAGGATCACTGTGCAGATCGTTATGGTGAACGATCCAGCTTCGCGGGCTTCTCACTAAGATCGATCAGGACGGTTCCTGATCGGTCTGGTGATGACCTGATCGGACTGCTGACCGATCAGGTGACACCCTGATCGGTCAGTTAACCGATCAGAAGGCTTAGCCTGCGAAACTCAGAAATCGCCCGATATAAGAGTGGATCGGTCAGGTGAACGATCCACGACCTGGGATCGGTCCGGTGATCGGTCCAGGAGAATCTCAAAGAAATAGTGATTTCTGATTGAGCATTGGGGATCGATCAGGACGAAGCCTGATCGGTCTGGAACCAGCCTGATCGGTCTGGTGACCGATCAGGAGGCTCTCTGATCGGTTGGGTGACCGATCACTTTAATTCAAATTGCACTGTCAGACGCTCTGATCGCGTCTGAACATCTGATATTTGCTGCCACTTACCTCTGATATTTGATTCACTGTGTGATATACTGCTCTAATAGTCTGATTAAGCTGCAGGTGACAGGAGAGGATTCAAACACTCAACGAGAAGTCAAAGAGGGCTTTCCTTGGAGCAAGTTTGTCCATTTCTCAACTCAGGTTGCAACGGCTGGAGCTGCAGGACTGAAGCCGCTGACTGAAGCTTGGCTGAGGGAGCTCAGGAAGTTCAGTAAGGGTTCAGTGTAGCTGGCGTTGGCAGTGAGGCAGCTGGAGGCTGCTGGAGATGAGGTCACTTGTTGCTTAGTGGAGAAACAAAAGGAATGAGAGACAGCTTCAGTGAAACAGAGTTCGATAGTTTTACAACTTGTGTTCTTGAGTTCTCCACAACGTGCTTGTTGTGTCCTTGAAGTCTTCTTCATTTTTGAGCAAGCAATTGAGAAGCAATCATCCATTACTTGAGCGCTTGAAGGAGAGAACAAGAAGCTTGGAGTCCGACAGTGGGAAGACACGAAGAAGGGTTCTTGCGTGAGATCGCCACTGGGTGGAGCTCAGGGAAGCTTGCTGTGCTTTTGTCCTTGCTAAGTGTTTGAGTAAGATCCTTCTTGTTGTTTCTTTGTGCTTAAACTATATCCTTGTTTGAAACACACTGTGGAAAGGTTTCTCCACCGAGAAGGAGGTTGCTGAATTATCCGATGTTAACCGGGGCTTGATCTGCCGACGATCAAGGGATCGCCCATCTTAAGGGCACGCCAAGGAGTAGGGGCAAGTTATCCCCGAACCTTGTAAAATCTCCTTGTTAGCGATCTTGCTAATCTCGCTAGTTAGTTTTCTGTTTTAGTTTCTGCACATTCTGTCTTCCGCTGTGCTACTAACAACTTCAAGTGCAGAAACTTGCTAACTCTTCAAAGTGAAAGTGATTGGCTATATTCAACCCCCCCTCTCTAGCCATCTCATCCCCAACACGGACGACATCCCCAAACAGGAACTAGAAGAGTTGTTAAAAGAGAGACAGAGTTAGCATCCGCTGCCCTGAAAGATACAAAACAAAACAAGTTCTTAGTCATAAACTTTAAATTCTAAACCCCCAAAACAAAGGTACTGACCAAGTGAACAACCACAAAATAGTTTCTAAAGTCTAAGCCCATAGGAGTGGGAAGAAGGTTATCCTTGCAAATTAAAGGCGACAAGATGGATGGGCAGTTAATCTTCGTGGTCGTCGTGTTAGATTTAATATTCCTGGACTCATGTGTAATTTAAGATTTGCGATACTGAAACCTATTAAACCTATTAAGTGATCTACGATATCGGATTATTAATTGGATATGAACCTCATATATATAGAACTCAGTCTTCACAGGATGGACTAATGGTTAGTATGTGAATGTTGCACCTTGAGGTCTGAGGGTCAAAACCTGGCAAAGCCAGTGTGTCTACCCTCCTTACACGCTAGCCACAACATTCGGGCTAGTGGTCTTCGTGATTTACCTCCTCAGTGTTGGCCATAAGATGGGTTGGCGGGGACGTTGGGGACAAACAAATCGCCTTTTGTCACCTTATATGTAAAGAACTCATTATTCGCATCTATTATCATCTATTGGCTGATAATGAATATACACTATATATATATGGTTGGTTCCCAAAAATTTAGGTATTTTGACATAATTTCTTGTTCCCACAAGAAATTTTAACAGCACCATAATCCCCTAAGCCCCTTGGAAGACTTTTCTCTTCTTTCCGCTACATCTTTTTCTATAGAGATCAGGTCAATGACGCTAGGGTAAGAATAATGACTCTTCAATTAGATTTCTTATCTTTATGTTTATGTATTACTTTCTTATGCCATGTTAAATTAATGAAACTCGATCTTCTTGTTCTTGTATTTCCTATATGTGAGTTCTTCGTGTTTTAAATTCTTGCGACTTAGGTTTTTATAAGAATTAATATGTGGTATCAGAACTTTGCATTTCATCGTTTTAATGACTATTCGGTTAAAATTTTCATCGATTTGTTGTTTGGATGTTAAATCAAATTTCCTAGTATAACACAGGTTTTGATCATCAAAAACCATATAAGAAAAACATAGGATAAACTTGTTTTCCAAGTTTTTCATGTTTATGTGAAGAATAAGAAGAACGGTGGAAAAACCGCCGTGTTTAACCTAATCTAGGGCAAATCGGGATGGCTCCATCGATTATCTTAGTCGGCCAATCGATTACCAAGCCTACAATAGTGAACAAAATCAATAGGAACCAATGGATTCTGTTGACACTAATCAATTTGTGAATTTCACCAATCGATTTGGATGACGGGATCAAATAAAGGATCGATTTCTAATCGATCAAATCAATCAGTTGTGATTTTTTCCAATCGATTAAAAGCCTTAAGTAGCGATAAAATCTTGCTAAGAAATTTTCCTAATCGATGAAGAGGTTAAAATTACAATAGATTCAATTAAAATCGATAAACTTAATTGATTGATTGATGCTTTCAAACTATTAGGATTGATATCATTCCATTAACCATCTTAATTTTGTAACCGGATCAATTACCAATTGGTTGGAATATTATTTCGAATCGATTTATTTTTCTTTCTAATTGTTAAAAAATTTTAAACGATCAATTATTCATGGATTGAATTTGTTTCAATCGATCAACACTGTTTACGTGAAACAGGCATGAAGGGAAAGAAGAAAAAAAAAGATGCATTAAATACATTTTTTGATGCATGAATATTTAAGAATTGGATTAAAGAGCATTACATAATGATTAAATTACAAAATTTAAAGGAAGGTTTAACTTCTAAGGGTAGGTTCTATAAATGATCGTGTGTGTGTGTATCTAAATAAATTTTAGGCGTCAGTCCGCACGCGGTCACCGCTTACGTGATCGGCCACCGGAGGCTCGGGAGCGTCTCCGACGGGTTCACCCGTACCCGACAGGTTCACCCTACCCCCTAGTGTTCATCGGACCTCCCCAGGTTATAGTTTTGTTCGGGGGCGACGGCCGAAGGCCGCCGTTGGTGTCGAGAAGTCGCAGGTCGTGTGCCTGATCAGCCACCGGAGGCTCAGGAGCGTCCCCGACGGGTTCACCCTCCCCGCTAGGGTTCATCGCACCCCCCGGGTTATAGTTTTGCTCGGAGACGGCGTCCGAAGGCCGCCGTTGGTGTCGAGAAAACACAGGTAGTATGCCTGATCGGTCTGGTGACCGATCAGGTGCTACTCCGAACGTGATCCGCAGCTGATCAAAACTATATATATATATATATATATATATATATATATATATATATATATATATATATATATATATATATATATATATATATATATATATATATATATATATATATATATATATATATATATATATACATATATACATATATATATTAGATCTCCTGCGGACCGCGCGCTACGGACCGCGTGCAGACTGGCACCTGATCGGTCACCAGACCTATTAGGCACACGACCTGCGACTTCTCGACACCAACGGCGGCCTTTGGCCGCCGCCCCCGAACAAAACTATAACCCAGGGGGGTGCGATGAACCCTAGGGGGGAGGGTGAACCCGTCGGGGACACTCCCGAGCCTCCGGTGGCCAATCAGGCACACGATTTGCGACGTCTCGACACCAACGGCGGCCTTCGGCCGCCGCCCCCGAATAAAACTATAACCCAGGGGGGTGCGATGAACCCTATGGGGTAGGGTGAACCTGTCGGGTACGGGTGAACCCGTCAGGGACGCTCCCGAGCCTCCGGTGGTCGATCAGGCAAACGGTGACCGCGTGCGGACTGGCGCCTGATCGGTCACCAGACCGATCAGGCGCTAGTCCGCACGCGGTCCGCAAGTATCGCTCCGCAGCTGATCATTTTCATATATATATATATATATATAACAAAAATGATAGACAACGTAAATTTTCAACGTGAATGACGTGACACTCCAATTACAACGATCCTTGACGGGTTCACCATGCCCCTAGGTTATAGTTTTGTTCAGGGCGGTGATCGGAGGCCGCTGTCGGTGTCCAAGCGACAATCAGGCATATACATGAAAAGTACTACGTCATTCACGTTGCGTTTCACGCTATAATTTCATTCGGGTTTTAAATTGACTGTGATAATCAATTAGTAAAATCAATTGATTACCATAATGTATCAATTAATAAGGCTAATTTTGGATTATCAAGACTGATTAAGTGATTATCTAATAAGTTAAAATTTATAATATTTTCTTGGGTCTATTTACATAACATACTACTCAGTTAACTGTTGTGTCAATCCAAAAAGAGATATTTTGGTAGGTTTAGTACATTTTGTGTTGGTAAATGTATATTTATGCTAAGGGTAATCGGTCTGAAGGAAGATTATTTTTATGTCAGATATATACTCAAGGTAGCTTAAAATTATGGAACAAAATTTTATTTTGTTCAAATCATGCGCAAAATATGTCAGTCTAAAGGAAGATATATTATGTGGCTGATTAAGGTTGTTGTGAGCAAAGAACCAAAAGATAACTTATATAAAGTATCATATTATGCGTACAATAGGTCGGTCAAAAGAAAGACACATTGTATGACGCCCAATTAAAGTTTGAATTGTATTAGAGAGTACCATTAACAAATTATATTTTAGTTCATAGAATAAAATACAATATTGTATTTGGTGTCTTATAAGAATCTCATTTATATACTTTTAAAATTTTATTTTTATTTGCATAATCATTTGTTTTATTACTTGCACTTATACATGTTATTGACTTTAGTTAAATCGTGAATTTAAATAAATTTCGCTCTTTAATTGTAGTGTAATCTGTAACTATCAGTATTAATAACATCCCAATATTAATTGTTTCGAATTTTATTGAATGGAAAGAATATGTAATCGTAGTCTTAAACTGAATGAACATAGACTATGCATAAAGGAACGATCACCCAACACCTCTGACTAGTGCTAGCACTATAAAGCAAAGGGCTGAATTTCAGTCATGGGAGAAATCAAATCACATGAGTTTGAACATCATAAGGCTTTCTATATTGACACTAATAAATGATTCAATAATAGAGGAAGAAGATGCTAGGAGTTTCCTAAACCAACTGCAAACCGATTCACCTCAAATAAAAAGGTTGAGACTATCATAGTTCTTACGAAGTTGGTAACCATGCAATACAGTGGTAAAAGAAATATAAGGGTGTATATTATATAGATGTCTAATATAGAGATAAGTCCAAAAACAATAAAACTCGATATATCTGAGAGAATGTTAGTCCATTTTGTCTTGATATTTCTGCTTGCACGATTTATTCCTTTTAAGATATTATATAATATTCAAAAGAGAAAGAGGACATTGAATGAACCCATTGCTCCATGCCTATAAAAGGAGGGGAGACAGAAGATTGAGACATCTGAGAGTGCTCACTTGGCATCTAGTTCTCAAAATACGAGCAAGAAGCGAAAGAGCAACAATAACAAAGGCAAACAAACTACAGATGCTAAAGGTAATGTTGGTGCAAGTTGCATCAATGATATTCCTCTTTAAGTGTTTTAATGTTTGACAATACACTTAAGTCAGTGATACACTAAATAGACAAAGGGGAGTAAGAGAGAAGTAACATTAGCTGAAGAAAAGTCCTAGTTAATCTAGGCATCGAAACCCTAAGTCCCAGCGAAGGGATGCTGGGCACCTAGCAAAGAGTTGCTAGGTATCGAATCCTCAAGACCTAGCGAAGGGCTGCTAGGAATCGTAACCCTAAGACCTAGCGAAGGGCTGCTAGGCACCTAGTGAAGGACTACTAGGCATAGAAGACCTAGCGAAGGGCTGCTAGGCACCTAGTGAAGGGATGCTAGGCATAGAAGACCTAGCGAAGGGCTGCTAGGCACCTAGCGAAGGACTGCTAGGTAATGAAGTCTTGGTCCAAGGGACTGAGTAACTTAGCTGAGCGATGACTAAGGACAGGAGTAGAGACGGGTCTGGGTTTGGGCGTCTCGAGATCCGGAGTAATCGGAAGCTAAGTAAAAGTCCACCCGAAGGGCTGGGTGGCAACCGTCTCCTGAAAGGAGTAGGTGAAGGGCGAGTTCTCGGGGATAGGAACTCGTGCCGGTTCGACCTAGGGTTTCGTACAAATCCGAAGTCCGAACCAAGTCCTTAAGACCACCATTATATGTATCTATGCTTTGTGGTTGTATATCTTGCAGGTACCAAGATTGGAAGATGGAGCAGCATGATGAAAGCCCTAGCCAGGGCGCCCTCATGCACAAGGGCGCCCTCATGCACCAGGGCGCCCTGGCCAGCAACCTGGTCCACTGCTGCGAGTCCGAAGCAAGTGGATAAGCGTTGACTAGGTTCAAGATAGGCGCCCTGAAGATCCGGGGCGCCCTGGTCAAAGCTGTTATCAGCTGCGGCGAGGTAGACGCAGGGATAAAGCTTGACCGAGTCTTCCGGGACGCCCTCAGCGTCCAGGGCGCCCCCAGGAGTCCTATATAAGGGGCTTCGACCCCTCAGCTTCATTAACAACATTCCAGAGCTATTCTGATCATTCCGACCGACGACAACGCTCTAGAAACAAGGCTCTATGACCGGGAGGCTCCAGGAGGAGGTGCGCGGCACTTCGGAGGTCCAGATCGGCCGAGTCTCAGATTTTTGTTCGGTTTGATTTCATTTAATTACGCACTTAATTTTTCTATATTATTGCTTGTAAATCTTACACTGTAAGTCGGGTTTCTCCGCCTCCGGAAAGTCCGGGAAGGAGACCAATAGTGGACGGGCGTTCTCGTGCATAGGCCTTGGATGTACTGACCCTGGGGGGTCAGGAACCAAGTAAAAATCCCGCGTGTCTTTTGTTCTGTTTTTCTTCGTTCGATTTATTTTCCGCTGCGCTAACACTCTAAGTCTAGAATGAAAGTTACGAAGATTTCCGTGAAGTTTTCACGATCGATATTCACCCCCCTCTATCGACGGCACCGGTCCTACAATTGGTATCAGAGCCGAGCCGCTCTTCACCGGACTAACCGCCGACGGAGCAACGACGCCAGGAGTTGAGGGGGAGCCCAGGGGTGAATCAGGTACATTTATTTTAATGTCAAATTTTAAATTCCATATTATTTGTTTCACGTGCAGGGAGAGAGGGCACTATAAAAATCAGTGCCCTACTCGTAAGAATCGTTCGTCACCGGCGGCAAAGGGGGTACCAGCGCCAGGAGTCCGGAAGAACAAGGATCACGTACGATGCTTCAAATGCGAGAAGTACGGACACTACAAAAACAAGTGTCCGGCAAAGGTACGTAAAATTTATGTTCCAAAACTTTTACAAATTCCTGCAATGTCTTTTAATAATTTAGATGATTTTCCTGAGAAGTTAGAATTATTGCATAGTCAATTAGATATTTTAAATAATCAGTTACATAATGTGAATATGGCTAAAATGTTAGAAATAAATTATTTAATCATTAATACCAATTCAATAATTGCTAAAATTAATTCTGATATTAAATCTAAAATAAACTCTGATAATTCTACAGATAATGATACAAGTAATTCTGAATCTAAATCTGAAACTAATCCCGAATTCGAATTTGAAAATCCTAAGGATAAATCCGAATTCGAATTGGAAAATCCTAAGGATAAAACCAAGTTCAAATTTGAAAATCCTAAGGATAAAGTTGAATTCAAAAATCTTAAAGATAATTCTAGGTCAGAAAATCCTTTAGATAATTACAGATTCAAATTCGAAAATCCATTGTATAAATTTGAATTCGAATCTAAAGATAACTCTGAAAATCTCAAGATTATTCCAGAAATTAATTCTGAAAATCTTAAAGATAATCTAGAGATTAATATTGAAAATATATCTAAGGATAATGATGAGGATAAAATTCTCCTAGATAATAACTTAATCATAGATAATATTGAATATTATTATAAAACTTTAACTAGTGGCCCAATTTACTCCACCTACTGTAAGGATATTGAAAAATTTAATCTTGAGGAGGAGATAGAATTTTCTAAGATAAAGGCCATAATCAATAGAAATTACAAAAATTCAAATAAATCAAAATTATTAGAAAAACTTGAAAAGAAAGACAAAAATGAAGAAGAAATTTTTGAGATAATGAAAATGATGAATTTAAACCTACAATTATTAATTAATCATTATAATTCAAATTAAATCTTAATTTAATCCTAATTAAATCCGAATTAAATCTTAATTTAATCATAATTAAATTCAAATTAAATCTTAATCCTAATTAAATTCAAATTAAATCTTAATTTAATCCTAATTAAATTCGAATTAAATCTTAATTTAATCCTAATTAAATCCAAATTAAATCTTAATTTAATCCTAATTAAATCCGAATTAAATCTTAATTTAATCCTAATTAAATTCAAATTAAATCTTAATTTAATTCTAATTAAATTCAAATTAAATCTTAATTTAATCCAAATTAAATTCAAATTAAATTTAAATTAAATTCAAATTAAATTTAATTTAATTCAAATTAAATTCAAAGTAAATTCAAATTAATTAAAATTAAATCCAAATTAAATTCAAATTAATTAAAATTAAATCTAAATTAAATTCAAATTAATTCGAATTAAATCATAATTAAATCCGAATCAATTAATTCTTAATAATTCAAATTCAAATCAATTAATTCTTAATAATTCAAATTCAATTCAATTAATTCTTAATAATTCAAATTCAATTCAATTAATTCTTAATAATTCAAATTCAATTCAATTAATTCTTAATAATTCAAATTCAAATTAATTAATTCTTAAAAATTCAAATTAATAAATTAAATCTTAAATAATTCTATTAAATTCGAATTAATTCAAATAATTCAATTAAATTCAATTAAATTCAAATTAATTCAAATAATTCAATTAAATTCAAATTAAACCTAAATTAATTCAATTTAATTCAATTCAAAATGAATTAAAATTATAACTTCAATTAAAATTAACTTAATATTAATCCTACTCAATTAATTTCTAATTAATTCAACCTCAATTAATTCGTAATTAACCTGAATCCAACTAAAATCTTAAATAACTTAAACTCAAACTAAAGTAAAATTTTACCCAAAGTGTAACAATTAAAATTAATAACATTAAATATGTCAAAGTGGGTTGACATATTCGCGGGTTCACTCGACATGTATCAAATCGAGAATTTGATACATTTTAGAAACTTAAATAAAATTATTTGACTTGTTTGACTCATGCATAACTGCCATGACATGCATTTGCTATTCTTTTAAAATATATGACATGTCATTCATATTTAAATTTTATGCATATATTAGAACGGCTATAGGAAAAAGAATAATTGAAACTTGATCAACCTAGTATTGGGTGGCGGTGAGATGATAGTACGTTAGGGAAGCCAACTCTAATAAGATCAAGTATACTTGGTCTCTTTAGACTGGTGAAACTAGCCGAAGCTACCGATCCAAAACTTAAACTAGTTAGACCAGAATTTTTCAAAAAGTACTTTTGAAAATGAAATTTCATTAAAAGGCTTTGTCAAGGAAAGGGTGGATGATCCCATAAGGCTACGGCCAAAGAAGGCCTAGTGCCTCGCCAAGACCTGGAAGCCAATTTTTGAAATTCAAATTCAAGTTACTTCTTGCCAAATTCAAATCTAACACAAGCTTCAATTAAATTTTAGAATTAATAAATTAAGAAAAATAATTCAAGCATCTCACAATACACCTATAAGGCAACCATGCTTGTTGTATTGATACATATAAAATGGGTGAGATGTTAAGGACTAATGAATTGAAAAATATTTTTCAAAATTGTTTCTCAAAATTGTTAGAATATTTTCATAAAAATATATTTTTAAAATAGTACTTCAACATAATAATATTTTTATGAAATTCATGCTTGTCTGTTTGATTATATATATTATACATTTTCCAAAAATATATATTTTCAAAATTTGTTTGACTCACTCTATTAGACACAAGCCTCTTAGGACAACACTAGAGTTCCTTAAGGCACATAGATAGAGTCAAACGGTATCGGATACGGGGGGAGTAATTTTTGTTTTTTTCTTTCGAAAACTACACTGTAAAAATTACTATTATTTCAAAATACTTTTCGAAAACTGAGCTTTAAATGAATATCACTTGTGTTTTTCGAAAAAGGTTTATGTTGTAAAATTTATCTGTCTTGTTTGATTTTGATAAACCCTAAAGACACAGAGGAAAGTCCACTTCATGATCTACAAGGACTCCTAGGACGTGTCAGATTTAGGGGGAGTCTAAATCAAACTTCTGAAAAAGTTTCTTTTAAAGTAAATTATTTTAAATTATTAGATTATTCTTTTAATCTGAATTAACCTTAAGACTCAGAGGAAGAGTACTTGTGGTCAACAAGCTTCCCAAAACTGAGTCAAATTTAGGGGGAGGTCAAATTAAAAGAATTATTGAATAATGTTTTCATGGGCGATAATTTCAAATCCTATTGAAAACATAAGTATTAGTATAAAATGCTATCAAATTTTTATAAAATTTTTCTGATTTTGATCAATTTGATATAATATCTTGAGTTTGAAAAATCCTTTAGGACACTTAGGAAAATGTCCTTGTAGTTAACAAGGTTTCCTATGATTGTGTCAGACTGGAAGATAAAACGAATCAAGTATTTTAACTTTAAAATTCTTTTACTTTTCAAAATTAACTTATATTCTGTGACTTATGAAAATTTTGAAATAATGTACTTAAAAGTACTTAATGTACTTAAAAGCCTAATATTCTTTCAAAAGTACTTAATTTTTTTTTTTAAAAAAAACAATATATATATATATATATATATATATATATATATATATATATATATATATATATATATATATATTTCAAAAGTACCTACTCTCTTCAAAAATTACATTTTCAAAGATACTTATATTTTTTAAAAATTACTTATTATTGTTCAAAATATCATTTCTCAAAAACGGCTCACTCTATTATTTTTCAAAAGTAGTTGCATGCCTCAAAGATCATCTTTCAAAATATTTGACATTTTCTCAAAAACATTGTCTAAGTTCAAAATACTTAAGTATTAGTTTTATGTTATGCTTTTAAAATTTTATACTAAGTATCTTCAAAAATACTCTCATTATTGGTGCAAGTATTATTTTTTGATGTATGACAAAGGGGGAGAGGTGTGCTTAAGTTAGAAAAATTTTCTCCCAAAGATCAAAAATGTAGTTTCAAAACTTTTTGCATTTTTTTCAAGGATAGTGATCTAGCCCCTTTAAACCAATCTAACTTAAGTTATTGTCAAACATCAAAAAGGGGGAGATTGTTGGTGCAAGTTGCATCAATGATATTCCTCTTTAAGTGTTTTAATGTTTGACAATACACTTAAGTCAGTGATACACTAAATAGACAAAGGGGAGTAAGAGAGAAGTAACATTAGCTGAAGAAAAGTCCTAGTTGATCTAGGCATCGAAACCCTAAGTCCCAGCGAAGGGATGCTGGGCACCTAGCAAAGAGTTGCTAGGTATCGAATCCTCAAGACCTAGCGAAGGGCTGCTAGGCACATAGCGAAGGGCAACTAGGAATCGTAACCCTAAGACCTAGCGAAGGGCTGCTAGGCACCTAGTGAAGGACTACTAGGCATAGAAGACCTAGCAAAGGGCTGCTAGGCACCTAGCGAAGGGATGCTAGGCATAGAAGACCTAGCGAAGGGCTGCTAGGCACCTGGCGAAGGACTGCTAGGTAATGAAGTCTTGGTCCAAGGGACTGAGTAACTTAGCTGAGCGATGACTAAGGACAGGAGTAGAGACGGGTCAGGGTTTGGGCGTCTCGAGATCCGGAGTAATCGGAAGCTAAGTAAAAGTCCACCCGAAGGGCTGGGTGGCAACCGTCTCCTGAAAGGAGTAGGTGAAGGGTGAGTTCTCGGGGATAGGAACTCGTGCCGGTTCGACCTAGGGTTTCGTACAAATCCGAAGTCCGAACCAAGTCCTTAAGACCACCATTATATGTATCTATGCTTTGTGGTTGTATATCTTGCAGGTACCAAGATTGGAAGATGGAGCAGCATGCTGAAAGCCCTAGCCAGGGCGCCCTCATGCACCAGGGCGCCCTCATGCACCAGGGCGCCCTGGCCAGCAACCTGGTTCGCTGCTGTGAGTCCGAAGCAAGTGGATAAGCGTTGACTGGGTTCAAGATAGGCACCCTGAAGATCCGGGGCGCCCTGGTCAAAGCTGTTATCAGCTGCGGCGAGGTAGATGCAGGGATAAAGCTTGACCGAGTCTTCCGGGGCGCCCTTAGCGTCCAGGGCACCCCCAGGAGGCCTATATAAGGGGCTTCGACCCCTCAGCTTCATTAACAACATTCCAGAGCTATTCTGATCATTCCGACCGACGAAAACGTGCTAGAAACAAGGCTCTACGACCGGGTGGCTCCAGGAGGAGGTGCGCGACACTTCGGAGGTCCAGATCGGCCGAGTCTCAGATTTTTGTTCGGTTTGATTTCATTTAATTACGCACTTAATTTTTCTATATTATTGCTTGTAAATCTTACACTGTAAGTCGGGTTTCTCCGCCTCCGGAAAGTCCGGGAAGGAGACCAATAGTGGACGGGCGTTCCCGTGCATAGGCCTTGGATGTACTGACCCTGGGGGGTCAGGAACCAAGTAAAAATCCTGCGTGTCTTTTGTTCTGTTTTTCTTCGTTCGATTTATTTTCCGCTGCGCTAACACTCTAAGTCTAGAACGAAAGTTACGAAGATTTCCGCGAAGTTTTCACGATCGATATTCACCCACCCCCCCCTCTATCGACGGCACCGGTCCTACAGGTAATAGCCATAAGGAGCACAAGAAGTAGGATAAAGAATCCACTTGTTTCTTTTGCAAAAGAAAGGTCATATGAAGAAAGATTGCTTCAAGTATGCCAACTAGCGTGTAAATTAGGGTAAACTTCTTGATTTTGTGAGTTTGGAAATTAATTTAGCTATTGTACCCACTGACACATGGTGGTTAGATACCAGTGCTACTACTTACATAATGTCACTATGTTGGGTTGTCGTAGGAGTTGACTTCCGCTTAATGGTGACAGATACATCTATACAGGAAATGGAAACAATGCTACAGGCGAGTCTATTGATGTTTTAAGGCTTTATTTAGAAACTGATGTCTATTTGAATTCAAAAAATACTTTGATTGTACTGTCTTTCAGATGGAACTTAATTTTAATTTTTTTATTTAGACAAATCAGGTTATTCTTGTTTATTTGGAAATAGAATGTTTAATATTTTCTTTAATTCAGTTCTGATTGGCAATAGTTCCTTGGTTGATAAGCTTTATAAATTAAATATCATAACTCCTACAGTTGACAACATAATAATGCATAGTATATGTATAAAACGTAAATTTACTGATGAGAACTCTTTCATGTTATGACATAGGCATTTAAGATATATATTCAAACAACGCCTAGAAAGGTTAATGTTATATGAAATTCTTGATTTCCTTGACATGTCAAACTTTGATATCTGCATAGAGTGTATTAAAAGGAAGACTATAGGGATCTTTTCGTGAAAAACAACATACATACGTAGCATAAACAACTAATCCCTCAAGAGATACATGCGGTTGTAGTATATAGCATTTAATAGAATGGTTACCTTTATTGTGTGAACGGTATAATCCCGATAACAACTTTGGTTTAGTAGATCTCAACATGATCAGGATGGTCGTGCCTTTATCAGTATCCACATGAACACGTTCCCCGTTCGTCGCACGAACTCAGATTCAGAGAGGAACCACCTTTATTATGCTAGCAACTAGAATGGCTCGGCAAGAGAAGAGAGAGGGGTTCGGCCAAAGGGGAGAGGAAGAAGAAGACAATCTCTTACACTTCAATTTCCAATGAAAATAGTCCTTTTGTATTCGTCCAATGAATACTAAAAGTGTTTGCCTCTTCGTCTCCCATTTGATTAATGGACATTAATCCTCTTTAGTGGTTGAGTCTAATCCGATGAATCTAATTAGGATTAGACTCAATCCAATAATTCAAAGGTTGGATTCATTTGACTCAAATTCAATGAATCTAATTCAAATTATACTTAACCTTATAATCTTAAGGTCTATCATATTTTAGTCAAACTAAAATAAATACATCTCTAAAATAATATATTCTTTGTATATGACCTAATACTCTTGTAGAGTTGGCAATGTCTCTTAAACCATTTTAGATACATATGCAATGAGTATTATCTAGCAATGCATCATTGCTATCTAAGTGATGAGAATGCCAAGATCCAACCTAACCTTTTTGTGTCTATTATCTTATATAACTTGGTCATTCTATCCTCAATATCTAGATTGATCAATAAGACATAGACCGTGTCATCCTCTTATCATTTTTTGTATTTTTTGATCTCCAAATAGACTCATTTAACTAAATGAGCTCAATATTTCATATTGACTTATTTGAGCATGACTATGCATTTTAGTAATCCTACTTAATCAAGGGGCCTACAGATCACTCCCGTCATATGGAAGAGATAAATGTCACTACATCACTCATATCTCTCCGCATAACTTATTGCCTGTACCAAAGTACATAACTCATTATGTAGGGAACCGTAGTTATTTCAGGTCTAAGGACTATTCATACCAATAGTTATTATGAGAATATTTATGGCACTCATTTAATGATTTATGAGACTTCATGGTAGGTCAATTCAGTACATGGTTTATAATATATACCCATGTGCCAACTTGGTACCTTATATCTATGGCTTGTGAGATTAAGTCATCAATTTACCTACATGTTAGTCTCAATGCATTAATATTACCCTTGTATATTAATGTTTAACTAAGAATAGTTAAGAGTAGTGTTCTATATATCTCTACAGCCTCTTGTTAGTAGGAGTCCTAGAGCCAATTATGTTATGATTGACTAGGGACTTTTTGTATCATATTCTATTATTAATCAAGATATGTTTGGTTATTATACTTACTTTATATTTGTGCCAAATAACTAAGTATAATAATGTCTTTGGGTAGTAGGTTCTTATCTACATCATATCGATTGGTTGAATCGATAGTGAGATAATGTAGAGAATACTACACTAAACTATTCCTAGTCAAGCATTAATATTCAAGGACAATATTAATGCATGGAGATTAGCATGTAGGTCAATTGATGACTTGAGCTCACAAGTCATGAATATGTGATATCAAGTTGACACATGGATATACATTAGAGAATGTGTACTGAATTGACCCGCCATGAGAAAGTTTCATAGATTGTCATATGAGTGTCATAAACTTTCTCATGTGACTATTAGTATGAATAGTCTTTATGTAAGGACCCGCCTTCTGGTACTAAGCTTTAAGGCGGATCGCTACTAACTAACTGACTGACTAATTACTGATTTCTAATAATGTTAAACCAACTGGGAGAATTTTAAAAAAATTCTTATTTTACTATTTACTGAACTAACAATTCATAAACATGTTGAAAGTACTGACTAGCCCAAAATAAAGCAAAACTTTTAATTTATTATCTTGGCAGGATTCGATCTCCCAACCTCTAGGTTGCATGGCTAAAGCACTAACCAGCTGCTCTACACCAGTTTTGTTTTACACAGTACCAGTCGACTGCTATATGCCAGTCGACTGGTCGGGTCACAGAATGTTTCTGTGCCCGATACCAGTCGACTGGTATTTTCCCAGTTGACTGGTAATTCTGAAATCCCAGTTTTCAGATTTGCTAGAATTTACCAAACTCGAGCCACAATGTACCAAAATCATATCTAACAAGCAGAATGACATAAATAAAGTTCCACAACTATTCTAAAACATTTATTACATGTTTTTGGAGGGTTTCTAGCATGTATAGCAACTTAGAAATCATAAAAAACGACATGTAGAAGCAATAACATAAACGTGCCAAGTTCGTATCAACTTCTTATTGAAACCATTCATCATTCATATCTAAGGGCATTCTTAGCTACTACATGTCATTCTATATGGTGCATTAATCTTAGAACAAGCATATCCTAAGAATTTAGCATGTAGATCATAAGTATCAAGTTCTTACCCCTAAAGCTTAAGCATGGGTCTAAATTACCCTATCACAAGTAAATGACTCATGACATTCAAACATTCACAAAACCAATATTAAGTTAGGTAAGTAAACTACTTCAAGCATACTAGGCACCACGAATACAAGTCTAATTAAGTTCATACATGGTTCACATAATATATTGCGGAATAACTAAAGAAGCATAATAAAGACTATTTCTATGCTTTGCAAGTTCCGAAGACTTTTATTCCAACTCCACCATCACACACACTTTGCATCAAGCCCGCCGCCTCCGCTACTAGTGCTTTCCTTTACCTGTATCTGCAGTATAAGGAAATGCAAACTAATAAGCATAAAGCTTAGTAAGTACCATCTAGCCTCACAAAATTATGAAAACTCAAATTATGCTTTTGTAAAACATGCTATGCACATACATGCTCATATCCATAAGTAATCATGCTAGGCTCATGCTAAAATACATATCATAGAGTGTCATGACATATAACTGAGACATGGCACATACTGAACTAAAACCACCTGCGTTGTCTCATGTTCATATCCTTCTGAGTAAAGAAATACTTTAGACTCTGATGATCTATGAAAATCCTACACTGAGCTCCGTATAAGTAATGCCTTCAAATCTTGAGAGCGAACACTACTGCAGCTAGCTCAAGGTCATGGGTAGGGTAATTCTTCTCATAATCCTTGAGTTGTCTAGAGGCATAGGCAATAACCTTGCCATTCTGCATCAGCACTGCTCCAAGTCCTAATTTAGACGCATCGCTATATATGTTAAAACTGTCAGTGGTCTCTGGAAGAGTCAGGATGGGAGCACTAGTCAATCTTCTCTTTAATTCTGTAAAACTGTTCTCGCAGTCCTCTGTCCACTGAAACTTTCTGTTCTTTCTGATAAGAGATGTCAGTGGGGAGGCTATTCTGGAGAAATTCTCTACGAATTTCCTGTAGTAACCGGCTAGACCCAGAAAACTTCTGATCTCACTGGCATTCTTCGGTCTGATCCAGTTACTTACTGCTTCTATTTTGCTGGGGTCTACCATCACACCATCCTTGGAGATGATGTGACCCAGAAAAGACACCTGATCGAGCCAAAACTCGCACTTGGAGAATTTCGCATAGAGTTGGCCCCGCTGAAGAATCTCTAATACTGTTTTCAGGTGTTCTGCGTGTTCCTTCTGAGTCCTGGAATATATCAGAATGTCATCGATGAAGACGATAACAAACTTATCTAATTATTCTCAGAACACTCTGTTCATGAGGTCTATAAAAGTTGCTGGAGCGTTCGTTACGCCAAAAGGCATAACTACAAACTCATAGTGTTCGTATCTTATTCTGAAAGCTGTCTTGGGGATGCCGCCTTCTTTAACTTTCACCTAGTGATAACCCGATCTCAAGTCTATTTTTGAGAACACTGCTGCTCCCTTTAGCTGATCGAACAAGTCATCAATTCTTAGCAAGGGATACTTGTTCTTGATAGTGACTTGATTCAACGCCCGGTAATCTATACACAAGCGCATGGACCCGTCTTTCTTCTTCACGAACAATACGGGAGCTCCCCAAGGTGAATGACTAGGGCGTATGAAGCCCTTGTCGAGCAGCTCCTATAGTTGCTCCTGAAGTTCTCTTAATTCTGCTAGAGGCATACGGTATGGTGCTTTTGAAATGGGATTGGTACCTGGAATGAGATCTATCTCAAACTCTATCTCCCTGTCTGGCGCTAAGCCTGGTAACTCGTCAGGGAAGACTGCTCGGTAGTCACATACCACTGGGACCTCTTCTAGCTTTTGGTCCTTCTCTTGTTCGGTATTGACTACATGTGCTAGAAATCCGGTACATCCTGAATCCAGCAGTTTCTATGCTTTTAAAGCTGAGAGAAATTTCTTGGCTTTTCTCTTGTGTTCTCCGATGTATTCAAACTGCACTCCTTCTTCAGGTTGGAATATGACTTTCCTTTTACGGCATTCTATGGAGGCACCGTACTTGATTAGGAAGTCCATTCCAAAAAATGGCATCATAATCTGTCATATCTAGTACTATCAGATCACCATAAAGCTCTGTGCCTGCTATACTGATTGGCACTGCACGGAGCCAGTGCGTGGACGCCATAATCTCTCCTGAAGGTAGGGTGGTTAAGAATTGGCCACTAAGTACATCTGGAGGTATAGTTAACTACTCTGCGAACGCCCGAGGGTTTCTGAGTTCCTGAACTGCCTTGACCTTTACTTTCTATCATAACTAACTTCTACTGTTGCATGCTGTTCAGGTAGTGCTCGGTGATCAGAGTACTACTAACTAGTTCTTCTGAGGATTACGGCCTATGGACGCCGCTGGCCACATTCAATGCTATTTCTGGCCTTAGCACCTTGAGCATTAACCTGACTCGCTCTCGTTTAGTGCTGACCAGTTCAGGGCTCAGGCGAGCCAGTCTATTGAATCTCTTCACGGCTTCCTCTACTGATAGGTTACCTTGACGAAATTCAGTGAATTCATCATAATGTCGATTAGTAACCCGCATATGAAAGAATTCTTTGAAGAACTCAACTTCGAAGTTGGCCCACATCATCTGATTTATGTCTCGCTTGGCCTTCACCCTTTCCCACCACATTCTAGCATCTCCTGCTAGGCAGAAGGAGGCGCACTTTACTTTCTCATGTTCTGGTTGTCCAGAAGCTCCATGGTACTCTCCAGGGTTTTGAACTAGGCTTGTGCATCCCACGGTTCACTAGTGCCTGAAGGGTTCTCTGGTTTGGGTTTCTGCCACTGAACCAGATATGCTTCTCTTCTAGCCCCTACTGCTGGGGCTTCTGGTGCTATTGGTGGGATTGGTATTCTAGGTGGAACCTCTGTCACTATTAGGGTTTCCACATCTGGCCCTGGCGTACCAATAGGTGTGGTTTACTGATTAGGCCTTAAAGTGGCTATCTCTTACTGTTGCTCAACTATTTATCTCTGGAGTTGAGCCACTATCTCCACGAGATTAGGTGGAGTCACTATGTCAGTTGCCTCCTATTGAGGCTCAGTAGCTGGTGCCCTTCTAGTTGGGCGTCCTCTAGTCATTATCTAAATAACAGAGGACATACAGTTCATATTCTAATTCTAAAAATATGCTATCAAATATAAACTAAAGTATTAAACATGCTTCCGTTAAATGCAAACAAGAACTGACTAGAAAACAGATAGCATGAATAACATGTAAATACTATAATACTGAAAGCAAGAAAATATAGTAATGTGAGAGATACTCTTACTTAGAAGCTGCAGGTCTGATGCTGATGTGTGTGAGGAGGAAAGATGGAACTTGGCTCTGATACCACTCTGTAATGACCCGCCTTCTGGTACAAAGCTTTAAGGCGGATCGCTACTAACTAACTGACTAACTGACTGACTAATTACTGATTTCTAATAATGCTAAACCAACTGAGAGAATTTTAAAAAAAATCTTATTTTACTATTTACTGAACTAACAATTCATAAACATGTTGAAAGTACTGACTAGCCCAAAATAAAGCAAAACTTTTAATTTATTATCTTGGCAGGATTCAATCCCCCAACCTCTAGGTTGCATGGCTAAAGCACTAACCAGCTGCTCTACACCAGTTTTGTTTTACACAGTACCAGTCGACTGCTATATGCCAGTCGACTGGTCGAGCCACAGAATGTTTCTGTGCCCGATACCAGTCGACTGGTATTTTCCCAGTTGACTGGTAATTCTGAAATCCCAATTTTCAGATTTGCTAGAATTTACCAAACTCGAGCCACAATGTACCAAAATCATATCTAACAAGCAGAATGACATAAATAAAGTTCCACGACTATTCTAAGACATTTATTACATGTTTTTGGAGGGTTTCTAGCATGTATAGCAACTTAGAAATCATAAAAAATGACATGTAGAAGCAATAACATAAACGTGCCAAGTTCGTATCAACTTCTTATTGAAACCATTAATCATTCATATCTAAGGGCATTCTTAGCTACTACATGTCATTCTATATGGTGCATTAATCTTAGAACAAGCATATCCTAAGAATTTAGCATGTAGATCATAAGTATCAAGTTCTTACCCCTAAAGCTTAAGCATGGGTCTAAATTACCCTATCACAAGTAAATGACTCATGACATTCAAACATTCACAAAACCAATATTAAGTCAGGTAAGTAAACTACTTCAAGCATACTAGGCACCACGAATACAAGTCTAATTAAGTTCATACATGGTTCACATAATATATTGCGGAATAACTAAAGAAGCATAATAAAGATTATTTCTATGCTTTGCAAGTTCCGAAGACTTTTATTCCAACTCCACCATCACACACACTTTGCATCAAGCCCGCCGCCTCCGCTACTAGTGCTTTCCTTTACCTGTATCTGCAGTATAAGGAAATACAAACTAATAAGCATAAAGCTTAGTAAGTACCATCTAGCCTCACAAAACTATGAAAACTCGAATTATGCTTTTGTAAAACATGCTATGCACATTCATGCTCATATCCATAAGTAATCATGCTAGGATCATGCTAAAATACATATCATAGAATGTCATGGCATATAACTGAGACATGGCACATACTGAACTAAAACTGAAAAGTAAGCTATAGGATGGCATACATATCTGAACTGGAACTGAAACTAACTAACATAAAACTAACTAACATAAAACTAACTATTAAATTCACCACATGCTAATATGAATTTCTGAAAATTAAATACATATAGTAGGTGAAAGTAATAATCAACTGCTGTGGGCCCGGCAATGTACCAACTGTGCGCGCATCCCTAATAAACCCGAGGTAGAAAATCCCGAATCCATTAGGGTTCTACTAGGTTATCTAAACCTAGGGGCAACTAGGAGCCCATCCCATACTAGGTTATCTAAACCTAGAGGCAACTTGGAGCCTATCCCTGGACCGAAGTCCGGTACAATGCCAACTGAAAATAAAATAGTCCTTTATACTTTTCTTTCCTTTTCTGATTCTTGCTTTTACTAGGTTAT
The DNA here is from genome assembly GCA_024364735.1 of Boesenbergia rotunda. Taxonomy (NCBI): domain Eukaryota; kingdom Viridiplantae; phylum Streptophyta; class Magnoliopsida; order Zingiberales; family Zingiberaceae; genus Boesenbergia; species Boesenbergia rotunda. The sequence goes on along the minus strand of JAGFNQ010006328.1, from coordinate 1,068,306 downwards.
CTAAACCTAGGGGCAACTAGGAGCCCATCCCGTTGGACCTTGGTCCCAATCATAAACTGAAGCAAGAATTTCTATTCTTTAATGCTTTCTATAGCAATAACTGACTAACAATTTAACAAACACCTTGCGACTTAACCCTTTCTTTTTCTTTTAAAGTCGCTCCCTGGGCACTCGAACGTGCTCCTTAACCCGAAACTGAAGGGTAAGTGCACTCAAGCCCATCCATGGATACCTTCAGACTCTAAAACTAATCCGAAGGGTTAATACAACGTGCTTGTTCATAATCCACAGTATCTAACCGTAGGACATACATATAAGGAACTAAAGCATACGAAACGTCAATCGAAACTACTTATACTGCAGGTGAGGGATACTTACATCCTGCGCTAGGTTTTCCTTACGAATAAAATCTGAAATTCCCGAGAGAACGTCGAACTACAACGTTCTTCTTGCTTCTTGGCGTTCTCCTCGCGTCTACGAGGGTCCCCGTAGAGAATAGGGCCTCTTGAGACCTTCCCTTGGCTTCCCCTTTGTCTTGGGCGGCAAAAGAAGAGGAGAAGATGAAGAAAACGCAAGAGAGGAAGAGGAGAGGTCGCGTGCATGAGGGAGGGCATCGGCGTCGCTAGGTTGGGAGAAAATTAACCTAAAACTCGTAACTCCCTCTTTTATACTTATGGGGGGGGCGAATTTACCTAATTATACCTTATCTATTGTTTCCCTTAATCTATTTCAGCAAAAGCAAACCAGCTCAGCTGGTCCGCCCATTCTTCTCTCACGAGAAAGGTTTAGGGTTCAAACCTCCCCATATTTTTTTTACTGCACATTTTATATTTATTCCTTTTTGTCTTATTTGTCCATGGAAAAATTCTAAAAAAATATCCATAAATTTGGAATAAATTCTAGGATATTTCTAAAATTAGTTTCGAGAATTTTCGGTCGTTACACTTTAGACATGAAGTCACTACGGTTCCCTACATGAGGAGTTATATACTTTGGTATCGTCAAACGTCATCCGTAACAGGGTGGACTATAAAGGCGATCACTGGGTATATAATAAATTATGCGGAGGGATGTGAGTGACGTAGATGAGATCTATCCCTCTCATATGATGGGAGTGATATCTGTGGGCCACTTAATCCAATAGGATTGCTAAAACGCATGGTCATACTCAAATGAGTCAATATGAGATATTGAGTTCATTTGTTTGAGTGAGTCTACCTAGAGATCAAGAAACACAAAGGTTGATTGAGGATGACACAGTCTATGCCTCATTGGTCAATCTAGATATCGAGGATAGAAGGAGAAGGTCATACATTATCATAGTTACGGAGGTTAAGTCAGATCTCGATTTTCTTGTTACTTAGGTAGCAATGATGCATTGCTAGATATCACTCATTGCTTATGTGTCTAAAGTGGTTTAAACACATTGCCAACATTACAAAAACCTATTGGGTCACACACTAAGGACATGATGCTTCGGAGATTGATTGATCTTAGTTTGACTAAGAGTTGATCTAAATTGGATTGATTGAGTTAGACTCAAGTGAATCCAATTGGATTATGAGATTGAGATCTAATTTGAGTTAGACTCATTTAGATTAGACTCAACTACATTTGGATGAGGTATTAATTCATTAAAGTGTTTAATGAGTTAATAATAAAGGAAGAAGAAAAGATTCTCTTCATTGAATGGAGAGTAGTTGGAGAGTCACATGAGAAGATGTGCTCTTTATTGGCTTTAGTGAAGGGAAGCTAAAGGGATAAAACTCTTCATATTCATGGGATGAGTATAAAAGAGTTTTCTTGTCATTTTGGATGAGGCTAAGTCATTTTTCTTCTTCTCTTCCTCCTCTTCTCCCTCTTTGGCCGAAACTCACATTTGGGTTCTTGGTGCTTTTGTGAACTACCTCAAGTTGCTAGCACAACTAAGGTAGTTCTTCTCTGAAGTTGAGATATCGTGTTCGTGTGGATACGCATAGAGGCACAAACACTTGAACGTGCAAGAGATCCAGAGGCACTTGGACGAGTGGGATAAACGTAAGGGCACGCTCCAAAGGTATACACTTTAGATAGATCTATTAGATAGATGAATTTCGTACAAGTTTTCTTTCTCATAGATCGCTCGAGGGATCTTGTTTTCGCTGCGTTTTTTTGTTTATATGACGGGAGATCCCTACACCTCTCACTATCAATTCAACTAATTGATATATTGTAGACTAGATCTACTATCTTAGAACATTATTATACTTATTCATCTAGCACCGATACGAAGTAAAAATAATAGTCATAAACTTTATCTTTTATTAATTTAAATATGATATAAAAATTTTCTTCTCAATCATCACATAATTTACTCTAAGTTCTAATACTAACAAACCACTAACAAATCAAAGATTTCAGGCCCTCCCTGCTCAGGGCCTGAAATCAAATTATTTCAGGCCATGCGTCGGTCTGAAATCATGTGTTATGATAAGTTTTTTTACGTAAGCCTGAAACGTAAAGAAACATCTCTTTATATTTATGAAATCACAATAAAAATCGCTGAGAAAGATTACCTAACGTAATGAACATCTCTTTTATTTTCAGAATATATTTTTTTGTTTTGAGAAAGGTTCCCATAATATTAAAATCACAATATAAAGGAACATTTCTTTATGGATGTCTCGGAATTCATTACTGAGAAAGAGAAAGAGAAAGACATGTAGTACTTGACGGGAGGGGTATAAGAGGAAGTTCATTAAAATAAGTGTGTCCTTTGGTAACAATGAAATCATGGTACACCTTTTGGTAAATATCAATTCTTGAGTACGCCCTTTGGTAAAAAGCTGTAATAGATAAGGATAATTTCCATGCAGCGAGAGTTTAAATTTCACATTGAGTATTTTCAAATGAATGTCGAGTTCGCAGGATTGGCGACACTGAATGTCATGTCAAGATTCACTGGTCCTAGATTTACTATGATCAAATCTGTTATAACTAAAAGGATTTATATATTTCAATAATAATATATTATTATTTATTTTCAGATTAAACTCTCATGAATTTATTTTTGAACTCTATCTAAAACGCTCATACCAATAGAAATATCTTTCATAGTATAAATTCATGATCTTTTCCATATATTTTTAATATGAGACTTTAATTGTATTCCCAATAATCCTTCCCTTAAATAAGGAACCACTATTATTCATATGGTATAGGCCTCCTCATAAACATTTGATCATCCTTGATCTGCTTTGGACCTTCCCCCTCAAGCATCCAGTTAATCGAGGTTACTCATTTCCTCTAATACTTTTTCACCACCTAGAATTTACTTCCCAGGGTTTCCGCCGAGCATTTTGTCATCATTAACCGCTTAGAGTTCACTCCTCTTGGAGACCACACATCCTTTGTTCAAGATCACAATTCCACCCACATAAGATGATCTGGATCATAACTCTTATAACACTTGTTAGGATGATGATATGATAATATCCGCTTTAGGACTAAATCCTTGTGGATTTATTTTTGGATTCTATAGAAAAAATCTTATATCAATGGAGATATCTTTATCCTCTTTTCTATATATTTTCGAGGTTAAATTTTGATTTACTATAAGAAAATTACTTTTCTACAACATTCAATGGTTACATCCGCAGCGCGCATCGAATGCTGCACAACTCCAAACTGTTAAAAGTTATAACATTTCGACAGCGCGCGACCGTGGGCTACTAATAAGTGCATCCGCAGCGCGTGGCTACAAATAGAAGCGGCGCCTGTGAGGAGGAGGCGAAGGGTTGAGCGATGAGAAGCGGCGAGGAGGCGGCGGAAACTCGAGCGATGAGGGGGCGATCGATGAGTTGAGGCGCGCGTGAGGGTTTTGGGAAAGAAAGAAGGGAGCGTCGGATATATTGGTAGCTAGCGGCGAGGGTTTTGGGAAAAAATAGAAATAAGGAAAAAGAAAAAATAAGGAAAAAAATAAGAAAATAAGAGAAAATAAGGAAAATAGAAAATAAAGAAAATAATAAAATAGTAATTATTTGTAGTTTTGTTTGTAGCATATTACATATAATAAATAGATATATTAGTAACGTACCAATATTTTACATACTGTCGTTGTTATTATTTATTCACAGCGTACGTTAATATGTTGTTATTAATAATATTAACAGCTTGACAATGTATGTCGTTGATGCTTCTTCTTTTTTAAAAAAATGATATTAACAACGAACATCAATATGCATGTCGTTAATAATACTATTAACAATATGCTTTTAATGTGCGCTGTTAATAACGTGTTGCAGAAAAGTAATTTTCTTATAGTAATTTTCTTATAGTGATTATATTCTCAACAAAATTATGCATATTTAGGATTAATTGAATGGAAGGCTTAAATACCTGAATTATTTTTTTAAAAAAATCTAACAAGCATTTTGATCGTCAACGGCATCAATTCATCCTTATGAGGAATGTAAATAATCTTTGATTTTTTTTTTTTCAGATTTAATGAACATTTGGATTAACTAATGAATTATAATTTTATTGTATTGTCATTCGGTATGGACTTTGCATCATTAATAATTTTTGCCGATTGATTCCATAATCATAAAGCCAAAATTGACATGGTTGCAGGATATGGAATTTATGTTAAATACCAAATCCATTGGGCCAATAGAATTGGATCCTTGTAGTTTGTTAGTTTCATATTCATGGGCCCTACTTCTTAGAAATTATTAATAATTGTTCATGCTTATAATAATTTCGGGTGGGGGCACTCATCTCTTTCTACAATTCAGATGGGACGGTTTATTTATTTTTAATGTTCTCGTCAACTCATTTCAAGTTAATATGAAAAAAATAAATCATGAAAGTTACTAATTCGAATGTTGTGATTAACACGTGAGAAAGGAGAGCGAGCACATTTTGTCAATTTTTGACCTATAAGCTTCAAGATGATAATATTGTACGTGTTAAGCATCCGTCCATCTCATAAAGACTGTGACCCATAATTCAAATGTTGGATTAGGTAGCAGATGAACTTGAGATGATCGACCCAGCTTTACGAAAGTTTCCCATCAGTCATCAGAGTAAATCGGGAAGCGCTTGCGGTGGATAGTCTAAAAGCCCAGCGTCTCAAAGTTCGCACCTCATTTGGAGAAAAAATTTTTATAAAATATACTATAACTAGGGATCGAACCGTGAATATCTACGATAGCGACTAGTTACCCTATCATTGTATCATAACCCCGGGAGTTTGTGACCCACAATTTAGAACTCCTTTTAATTTAATTCAATTAGATTATTTCACATATATTTGAAAAAAATTGAATAATTCATTTTTTTAGATTTTACGTATGATTTTTAAATAGGTCGTGTAATCATGACATGTTAAATTTTTTAGATCATCATCAAATCATTCATCCGGAGTACTTTTGGATTTATACCGATCATCAATTAGAAAAAAAACTTTTATGAACCAGGTCAGTCACTTGATATGTACCGGTAACCTTGTATATCATTTTTTTTACTTGTCAGCTAAATTAAGAGCACAGTTAGTATACACTTAAAAATTAACTTTTAAATATTCATCTCATTTAAGATTTACATTTAAAGTTTTTCATCTGATAAATTAAAAGCGTCTCTTTCCTCTCCCATCCCGACTCCTGCTCCTCCTCCGCCAGGATTAACAGAGCAAATCGCCATTTCGGCGCCGAATCTCGCCGGAATATCATCTACCTTCTCCTTTCTTTAGCACTGTTAAGCTCAAGATCGAACCTTGTCGTGTTTTTTATGTGGATTTCTCTAGCATCTTCGTCGCTGATCTCGAATTCGAGTATTTTGGTCTGTGTTTTGGGTTTGTCGTTGCGAATTTTGCATTCCGGAGCGGGGAGGAGAAAAAGGGGCTTTTGTGATCGGGATCGGGCTGCCGATCGATACCGTTCCCGATGAAGGTCCAACCAATCGATTTCAAGGAGGAGCTTCAACAGTCGTTTGATGGTTAGAGCAGAGTCTGGTGCTCTGCGCGAGCGTGGCGGAGAGAATTTCTTGGGCGATGCATCGAGGATCCTCTAGAAAGCGAGGAACTCGAACAGCAAGGCAGATTGCAGGGCGGTGTTGGCTCCCGGACTTCGATCGCTCGGCTTCGACGCGGCCACCTGCAAGTCTCGGTGGGATAAAAATCTTTCTTTACCGGCAGGGGAGCGCGATTGTTGGGAGTCTATTCCGGAGTTGCTACTAGGAGGATACAAACTGATATGATTTTGTCAAATTTAATGTCGGGCACTATATCCGTAAAATAATATTGCTCCGTTATCGGTGATCACAGATAACAACAATTTATTTTTCAAGATACAATAACGATGTCTCGAAATATTAACATTATAAATTTCAAGACTAGTGAATATTCTCGTAAACTTTTTAGACTGTAAATACACAAGATGGGATGAATGCTAATTACTTTGATGATTGAATCAATGAATCTATCATCTAGGAGACTCTACTTATAAAAGAAAAAAAGGTGAGGCACCCTTTAGTAAGTGGGTGTGACATTTGATTTAGGAATAATCTAGGCTATTCGATTTGGAGGGTTGTAAGCATTCAGATCTCCCTTTGTTCTCAGGCGCTAAATTTGATATGACGCTTCAGATTAAGTCTCTTCACCAACAATCAGATCGTGACTTCTCACGATCAATGTTTTAGATCGCGTCACTTGCGATCCAACACTCATCTTCAATCTAACGGTTGTCATTCGTTTGCCTAGTCAGCAGTCCAGTCATCTCTCTCCTTCTACCTGAGTGTCACGCATGCACTGCCATGTCACATGTCATGTCACATGGAACATAAATTTAATCTCCTCGCGATAATGCGATGTGCAAAGTGCAAAGTGCAAAGTGCAAAGTGCGCCAACAAAACGCTCATTACACACGTGCGCGCGTGGTGGGTGGTGGGCTCGTAGGTACGAGCACCTGCTCGCCTGTGAGAAGAGACCATCTGTGTTTTTCTTTTTTAATTCTATTAACACAGGAACACATATAAGGAAGCAAACGCTTTTGAAAACTTCATATGTGGGACTATTTCCCATCTACTTCATTCTATGTCAATCTTTTGCTGACTTTAAACAATTAATTTCTCATTCACTCGTAATTGGTCTTGAGCAAATTAATAGTCTAAATTCATCTACACGAAATGTAGATTTTGTTTTTAAAGTCAATTCTGACTTTTATCGAATGATGACTTGTTTAAAGAACCAAATATCCAACAAGCACATCGATGTGTTGATCATCCGCGACTGCCTCTTAGTGGACAAGGACTATCGGTCAGAGTTCGAGGCGGCGCCGCCCAATAAGACGTATCGCGCTATCCTCCAACACCTACCGTAGGTGTTCGTCAGCCAGCCCGACCAGCTGCGACATATCGTGGCCATTGAAAGAGAGGAAGGAAGAGATATGAATAATAATAAAATTTTATTATTGATGTAATCATAAATAATATAATATATAGGTATTTATAAATACTTGAACAATTGGTCAATTTTAAATTTATCAATTCTAAGACATATTAATAAAAAAAAATTAGTGTTTTTTAAGAAATATTGATTAGGTCTTATTTTCTTGATAAATCTCTTTTACCTCCGATAAATTCAACGGGAGATCTCTGACGTTGAGTTTGTTTGCTAGCTTGGTAAAACATTGCCTGCATAATTACTTAGTAAATATATAAGCGATTCGATCTTCTACAGAGATATAAGAGATAGATAACTGTTTAGCGGTCATTCATTCTCAAACAAAATGAAAATCAATTTTAACATGTTTTGTACGAACATGGAATACTAGATTTGCTGTAAGATATGTTGCTCCAATATTATCATACTAAATTTTTGTTGCAAAACGAGATACTATAGGATGCTTTTTCGAAATCCAAGAGATAAGATTCGTCTAAGAAATATTGCACATCCGCTAGTAGAGCGTTTATTTTTAGGAGAACTCGCCCAATCTGCATCGTTATAGGCATGTAAATCTCGAGATGCGTGACGATATAAAAGAAGACCATATAGAATAGTTCCTTTGAGATAGCGAAGTATTCTTTTTCATACCTTCTCAATTTTGTTCAGTAGGAACATGCATGAACTGGCAAGCACGATTTACTGCAAACATAATATCAGGGTATGTGATAGTAATATATTGTAAAACTCCAACAATACTTCGATAAACTTGGGGATCAAACATCACCGAAGAGGAAAAAGTTGTAGATACGTTATCTATAGCAATTGGTGTAGAGACCAGACGTACTCCATCCATTTTAACTCTTTGAAGAAGCTCAGTAATATATTTGCTCTAAGAAAGGATATAACCTTCATCATGTGGAATAAGTTCAATACCGAGAAAAAAATTGAGCATTTCCTAAATCTCGAATAGAAAATTCTTGATTGAGAAATCAACTCATGTTTGATCGGGTAGATCATGGGTTTTGATGTGTGTGTCAATATGATTAAGTTAGAGTTTTATGTTGATCTAATATGTGTATGTGAGTGTGTAGGTTTGCAGGATACACATAGACTTAGTTGGGCGTCTTCGGGTCCGGTGAATGATGATTTGAGGAGACAAGCTGTGGGCTTGTATGCATCTGAGGGACCGTGGACAAAGCAGGAACGATGAGCTGAGGGAAGCGGACTTCGAGGCATACGTGAAGGATGGAATGGGAGACAAGCCGAGGGCTTGCATGCATCCAAGGGATGAGAGCCAATGTCGAAGAGGGCTTGAAAACAACAGGTTAATGCTGCTAGAGCAGGGATGATGAGCCGAGGGAAGCGGACTTCGAGGCATACGCGAAGGATGGCATGGGGGGATGAGCCGCGGGCTTGAATGCATCCAAGGGACGAGAGCCAAAGTTGAAGAGGGCATGAAGGCGACAGATCGAGGCTGCGGGATGAAGAGTCAGCTAAGTCATGAGGATTTGTGTTAAATCCGACACTTTTATTTCGCTCAGAAAATTTTTCAAAAAACACCCTAAGGTTATCGGGCTTTTAGACAAAAATTTTGGAGAGTAGAATGGAATACAACAAAATATTTTGAGGTCTAAAGGGACTTAAAACTTCAATCGAGGGTCTGGATGCAATAGAGCAGAATTTAGAGGGGGTTAACTGCTAAAAACTTGAAACTAGGGACTCAGTTGGAATTAGGAATGAAGCAGGGACTTAAATGCAAATGTGCCCACAATAAAGTTGCCCTAGACTTCTCCCTCACTCCCGTGACCTAGCAGCAAACCACGAAGCAACGCCGACCTCCCTTTCTTCCACTGCCGTCCTTCTCCACGAACCCTAGCCGCATCTCTCTCTCGACCCACAGCCGACGTTTGGAGCTTCTTCACCCTCTCGATCGCCGGCGCCCCTCTTCCCAAATTAAACCCCTTTTCTTGATTTCAACCGCCCGGCGCCACCTCACACGCGCCCTAAGATCCCTTGACCTTGGAACGATCCAGACGTAGCCAGCTATCCCACGGGAGCTCTATATCATCGCCGGAGCCGGCACTCGAGTTCTTCTTCGTCGGCCAGGGAGATCAGCTTCTCGTCAAGGATCGCTCGGATGTTTGGAATCGAATGGGGAGCATCCTATCCTCTCGGTCACTCAGAAGCAGTGATGGCAGAGTGCGGACAGTGTCACCGCTCTACCCACTCAGCCGACATAGTATCGCCTGTCTCGGTGGCTTGACTGGAGTTAGGGGGTGACCATGACATTGCATCATGTGCATATGATGCATTTGTGCATTGATTGTGTTTGCTGTATTTACTTGCTGCACTTGTTTGACATGCACATATAGGAGGTACTTTTGATATGGTTTGTTGACCCTGCACTTGCTCATATGGTACGAGTCCTATTATGATCATGATAGACTGATTTCTGGTATGGACAGTCATTTATTATTTCAGTTATGCATACTTCTGATATTATTATGAAGACTGTATCCTGTGTAGCGACCCGACTTCTCTCTACCTTTAGACGGATCGTTACTTTACTCTACTCCTCAACTCTTATACATGACTAAAGAAAATTGCGGAAATCTTTTTTTTTTCTTTTAAATTCTGCTAACAATTATATTCTAACTTAAGCAATCATGTATAATAATACCATGTCATACTTCCTTCTCAATCTCGTAATTAAAACCCATTGAAAACAGCCTCACCCTTTTGAAACTGCCCGTACCAGTCGACTGGTGACGTGGCAGTCGACTGATACGGCTGGGAGCAGTTTTTTTCAGGTTTCGGCTCTGACTTCTTAAGGCCACCTCTCACTCAGTTTCGAGCCATATCAACCTACAACACCATTTCTATACTCTATCTCAGTTTCCTAAACGATTTAACCAATCAAACGAATCCATAAACTTAATTTTAGGACTTTTATGAAGGAAAGTAAACTAAACAAATTTGTTTAAACTTTAACAATGGAGTTTGTACCAATCTTGACTCCTATGCATCCATGACGTCAAATATAAGTTCTACAACCTTGCTAATGCATTATGAAATGTGAATGCAACCTTTCTAAACATAATTAAGCAATGAAACTTGTTTCAAAAGGAAAATTGATACTATCTTGGCACAACACCTTTTTCTCTAACAAAGTATCAATATTTCTAACTACTCATCCTTTTACTCATCCAATGCAATCATGGGGATATATATGCTAAAGGAAATGACATGGAATCTTTACTCTAAGAAATTTAGCATATAAAACTATCCAAAACTCAAATACTCCATAATCTCCATAAAGCAAGAACTTGAAATTTGAATAAAACTCAAACATTGCAATTCAAATAACTAGATTGTCTCGTCTCAAGGATCTCTCCATAATCAGCCACCACACACACTCTACTCAGCACCGCCTCGTCGTCCTCCTTCAGAATTGCTTGCCTTTACCTTTATCTGCAATAAGAGGAAATGCATCTATAAGCAAAAAGCTTAGTAAGTACTATCTAGCTCACAAAAACTCGAAATATGTATACATGCTTCTAGATCAAACTGAAAATCATATGAGATACTAATATGCTTGAAAGAAAAACTAAGAACATGTATAATCTCAAAACATGCATACTCAAGCAATAAATAATCTCAATTTACTTTTCTTGGCTCAACTTGAAACTTTAGCTATTCTTTAACTTTTGAAAACTTTCTGAAACTTTCGAAAACTTTGCTAAAGCATATACTTGAAAATAATAATCACTTGGATCCACTGAAGACGTAAGTACCATCTCATGCGCGTTCCCTAAAAGGTTGGGGTAGCGAGCCACCAATCCTAATAGAGCAGACCTTGGTCTACCAGGGCCAAGACCTTGGAATTGGACACCTGGATTTCTTTAACGACGCCCTTGGACGCCGGGTACTGGCCTTATAAAATAAAATAGCTTTTCTTTCTTTTCTTTCTTATCTGTAAATGCCTTGGCATTTTCTGGAGCACCTTGCGTGCTAAAATCCCTAAGTCTTGACTTTTGGGGATTTTCTTAAGGCCTTGGCCTTCTCTTTTCTTATCTTTATCTTCTTTTCTTTTCTCATAGCTTTTCTTGGTCCCTAATCTCATATAGGGTGCTTATCAAACATATACAAGCATATAAAAACTAAGATCACATGCAAAAACTAAAGCAAAAAGGAAAATTCTCTTTTAAGAACTTTTAAAGGAAGTTCTCGCGGAAAAACCGCCTCTTACTGCAGGTGAGCAGTACTTACATTGATATCTTGGACTTACAACCAAGATTGACGTCTAGGACTCGAGAGAAACTTGAGACCTCGGAGAATTCTTCACGTCTACGCGTTCCTCTCGTCGCGGGGATCCCGAATATAGGATTATTTCTTGGAGAAGGGTCTCGGCCGGCCCTCTTGACCTTGGTTTGCGTGCGCACAAGAGAGGAGAGGGAGAGGGGTCGGCGCAAGGGGTGTTGGCCGAAGGGTTTGAGAGAAATCCCAACTTCTCTCTTTAAGTTTTCTATTTATACACTTAAGGATCGGATCAACTTAACTACAGCTTAAATATACATCATTCTTTCCTTTTCTGTGCTTGAAACCCTAGCCCAGCCGGTTGGGCGCTTGTGCTGTTCCGTGGAGGTCGCGGGTTCAATCCGCCGGCTGCACTTAAGCTGTTTTTTTCCATTTTTGGCTTTATTTTCTTTTTTTCTTTTTTCTTTTTCCAAAAATACCAAACGGACTCGGAAAATTCCATAAAAATACTCTAAAAATTCCTAAAAATATCTAGAATATTTCTAAACCATTTCTAAATAATTCTAAGGACTTTAAGAACTAAAAATGGAAATTTTGGGGCGTTACAATCCCCCATACCTTATAAAAAGTTCGTCCTCGAACTTAGAATAACTCTGGATATCTTTCTCTCATGCTGTCCTCACGTTCCCAAGTAGCCTCTTCATGCTTTTGATTCTGCCAGATGACCTTCACTAGTGGCACTTCTTTGTTTCTTAATCTTTTAACTGCTTTGTCCACTATCTGTGTCGGTCTGCTCTCATAACTAAGATCTTCTTGGACCTGTACTGACTGAGGCTGAATCACTTGGCTAGGGTCGTGAATACACTTCTTCAGCATAGAGACATGAAATGTACTGTGGATAGCTGACATCTCCTCTGGTAAGTCCAGCTCATAGGCTACCTTCCCAACTCTCTTTATAATCTTGTAGGGTCCTATGTAGCGAGGACTTAGCTTACCCTTTTTACCAAATCTCATCACTCCCTTCATAGGAGCGACCTTGAGAAATACTGAATCTCCAACTTCGAATTCAAGTGGTCTACGGCGTGTGTCAGCATAACTCTTCTGTCTACTCTGGGCAGTCTCAATCCTCTGGCGGATCGTCTGGATAGCCTGAGTGGTCTCATCTATAAGCTCAGTCTGGCTGTCTAGTCCTGACTCCATTTCTTTCTTCTCACCAGCTTCTTGCCAACATATGGGTGATCTACATTTCCTGCCATATAATGCCTCATAAGGTGCCATCCTGATGGTGGCCTGATAGCTATTATTGTAGGCAAACTCAGCTAAGCACAGAAATTTACACCAACTACCTTTAAAGTCCAATGCACAAGCCCTGAGCATGTCTTCTAAAATCTGATTTACTCTCTCTGTCTGTCCATCTGTCTGGGGATGGAAAGCTGTGCTGAACTGAAGTCTGGTGCCTAAGGCGCCCTGAACACACTTCCAAAAATGGGAGGTGAATCGCCCATCTCTGTCAGAAACGATCGACTTCGGGACTCCGTGAAGCCTGATTACTTCTTTCACATACAGCTGTGCTAATTGCTCTACCGAATGCGATAACTTGATGGCTAGGAAGTGGGCAGACTTGGTCAATCTGTCCACTATCACCCAAATTGCATTATGTCCATGGGTGGTTCTTGAAAGACCTGTGATAAAGTCCATGGATATTTCTTCCCACTTCCACTCTGGAATGGGAAGTGGCTGTAGAACTCCTCCCGGTCTCTGGTGCTCGGCTTTGACCCTCTGGCAGGTCAAGCAGGTACTGATATATCTGGCCACGTCTCGCTTGAGTCCAGACCACCAAAACCTTTGCTTTAAATCTTGGTACATCTTGGTAGAACCAGGATGCATAGAGTACGGGGTACTGTGGGCCTCTTCTAGAACATTCTTTCTTAGTTCCTCATCATTGGGGACGCAAAGACGGTCTCCAAAATAGAGAATGCCACTATCTGATACTCGAAACTCTGAATTTTCTGCCTCTTGGATCCCCTGCTTGATCTTCTGGATTTCTGGGTCTTGACTTTGCTTTTCTTGTATATCTATAAGCAGGGTTGACTCTAGAGTCAATGCAGAAAGTTGCCCAATTATTACCTCGACTCCAAAATTCTTTATTTCTTTCTGAAGTGGTAGAGACAGTGATGATAAGGACATCAGTGCCGCACAGGATTTTCTGCTCAGTGCATCTGCCACTTTATTAGCTTTACCTGGGTGGTAGAGGATTTCACAGTCATAATCTTTGACCAACTCTAGCCACCTGCGCTGCCTCATATTCAGATCTTTCTGAGTGAAGAAGTACTTCAAACTCTGATGGTCTGTGAAGATTCTGCACTGCACTCCATACAGGTAATGTCTCCAAAGCTTCAGTGCAAAAACCACAGCTGCTAGCTCAAGGTCATGCGTAGGGTAATTCTTCTCATAGTCCTTGAGCTGTCTGGAGGCATATGCTATTACTTTACCGTCTTGCATGAGGACAGCTCCAAGGCCCATCTTGGATGCATCACTGTAGATGTCAAAGGCCTTGTCACTCTCTGGAACGGTCAGGATGGGAGCACTGGTCAGTCTCTTCTTCAGCTCTAGAAAACTGTGCTCGCATTTATCTGACCATTCAAACTTCTTGTTCTTTCTGGTTAAGGCTGTGAGTGGAGAGGCTATCCTGGAAAAGTCCTCCACAAATTTTCTGTAATATCCTGCCAGGCCTAAGAAGCTCCTGATCTCACTGGCATTCTTGGGTCTACACCAGTTGCTGACTGCTTCTATCTTGGCTGGATCAACTTGAATGCCTTCTTTGGATACAATGTGACCTAGGAAGGTCACCTGATCTAGCCAAAACTCACACTTTGAGAATTTTGCATAGAGCTTCTCCTGCTGAAGGATCTGCAGCACTATCCTCAAGTGTGTAGCATGGTCCTCTGGAGTCTGTGAGTATATGAGAATATCATCAATAAACACAATGACGAATTTATCGAGATACTCCCTAAAGATGTGGTTCATCAGCTCCATGAAGACTGCTGGAGCATTGGTTACTCCAAAAGGCATTACTACAAATTCATAGTGGCCGTATCTTGTCCTGAAAGCCGTCCTGGGAATGTCACTTTCTTTAACCTTCAGCTGATGATACCCAGAACGTAGATCTATCTTCGAGAACACTGTAGCCCCTTTGAGCTGATCAAATAAATCATCTATTCTAGGAAGGGGGTACTTGTTCTTGATGGTCACCTTGTTCAGAGCTCTGTAGTCTATGCACAGACGCATAGATCCATCCTTCTTCTTGACGAATAGTACAGGAGCTCCCCAGGGTGAATGACTCGGGCGAATGAAGCCCTTGTCTAGTAGCTCCTGGAGTTGCTCTTGTAATTCCTTCAACTCTGCTGGAGACATACAATATGGGGCCTTCGAGACCGGACCGGTACCGGGCACTATCTCGATCTCGAATTCCACTTCTCGGTTGGGAGGTAGTCCAGGCAATTCTTCTGGGAACACTTCTGGATATTCGCAGACTACCCGTACATCCTCCTGCTTGAGTTCTTCCTTTGCTTCTGATTCTACTATGTGTGCAAGAAAACCAGCACACCCTTGCTCTAGCATCTGGTGGGCTGCCAAGGCTGAGAGAAATTTCTGAGTCTTCCTCCTTGGGGCTCCTTGAAACTCAAATGGTGGTTCTCCTTCTGGGCTGAAAACCACCTTCCTTCTACGGCAGTCCACTGAAGCGCTGTACTTACTGAGAAAATCCATCCCTAAAATGACATCATAATCCTTCATCTCAAGGACTATCAAGTCACTATAGAGCTCTCGGTTGAAATCCAGATTGGTACTGCCCTTAGCCTCTGAGTAGAGGCCATTACTTCCCCTGACGGTAAGGTTGTTAAGAACTTCATCGTTCAACCTTTCTGGTGGCCTTTATACTGTTTAAGTAGTGCTCAGTGGTCAAAGCACCACTTATTAGTTCTTCGGAGGTTTGTGGCCTCTAACACTGCTAGCCCTCTTTAACGCTATCTGAGGCCTTAACATCGTGAGCATTAGCATAACCATCTCTTTTCCTGTGCTAACTAGCTCTGGGTACAGATGAGCTAACCGCTTAAACATCTTCACTGCTTCATCCACGGATAGTTATCCTTGTCTGAACTCCGTGAATTCATCATAATGCTTGTTGGTTACTTGCATGTGAAAGTGTTCTTCGGAGAATTCAGTCCCGAAGTCGGCCCATGCCATCTGGCTGACATTTCTCTTGGCCTTGATTCTCTCCCAAGCCACCACCTCTAAGAGATTTGGTGGTGGTACTGACTCTGTTACATCTTGCCCTCTAGGAACTTGCTCCTCGTTTTGGGCCTTTCTAGGCGTCCTCAAATGTATAACTTAACACTTAACGGTAATGTTCTCAAACTTGCTTTAGGATACAACAATACCTTGGTCTTGTTTCTTATCTCATTTCTTAGTCCTATAGCTCGTTCTTGGGCTTAGTAAGACCTTGGTCTTACTCAGAACTTTTATCGGACACCTTACATGCCGAAATCCTCCAAACCTTGTGTTTGGGCAAATCAAGACCTTAGTCTTGCTATACTAAGATCACAACATGAAGGACGTCCTCCACTCCTGCTGTGGGTGGTGTAGGGGCACTGGGTGCTGATTTGCCATCAGTGTGGCGATGGTCTTCTGTTGTTCTGTAATCTGAGCTTGCATTTGAGCAATGACTGCCATCAGGTCTGGCTGTTCTGTGCCAGGCTCATTGTTATCTTGAACTGGAGTTCTGTTATTAGCATTAGGAGCTCGGCCTCTTCTTGCCATCTAATAATGCATAAGGGGACAAGAACTCACTACTACTTCTCTAGGTATAAACTTATCTTCTTACTTAGTATCCTAATGTCCATTCTAGGGATTAAACATGATTCCGTGATACTAAGGGATTAAACATGATTCCGTGATACTAAGGAATTAAACATGCTTCCTTGTTCTATGCACATGTGAGTAGTACTTAAGCATTTCTCTATACTGCAATTAAATAAAGGAGCAATAGAAAAACTGAAACTTAAAGCTTTCTTACTTGAAGACGGCAAGGTTGATGCTGATGTGTGTGTGATGCTGGAGAATGGGAACTGCTCTGATACCAACTGTAGCGACCCGCCTTCTCTCTACCTTTAGACGGATCGTTACTTTACTCTACTTCTCAACTCTTATACATGACTAAAGAAAATTGCGGAAATCTTTTTTTTCTTTTAAATTCTGCTAACAATTATATTCTAACTTAAGCAATCATGTATAATAATACCATGTCATACTTCCTTCTCAATCTCGTAATTAAAACCCATTGAAAACAGCCTCACCCTTTTGAAACTGCCCGTACCAGTCGACTGGTGACGTGGCAGTCGACTGATACGGCTGGAGCAGTTTTTTCAGGTTTCGGCTCTGACTTCTTAAGGCCACCTCTCACTCAGTTTCGAGCCATATCAAACTACAACACCATTTCTATACTCTATCTCAGTTTCCTAAACAATTTAACCAATCAAACGAATCCATAAACTTAATTTTAGGACTTTTATGAAGGAAATAAACTAAACAAATTTGTTTAAACTTTAACAATGGAGTTTGTACCAATCTTGACTCCTATGCATCCATGACATCAAATATAAGTTCTACAACCTTGCTAATGCATTATGAAATGTGAATGCAACCTTTCTAAACATAATTAAGCAATGAAACTTGTTTCAAAAGGAAAATTGATACTATCTTGGCACAAACACCTTTTTCTCTAACAAAGTATCAATATTTCTAACTACTCATCCTTTTACTCATCCAATGCAATCATGGGGATATATATGCTAAAGGAAATGACATGGAATCTTTACTCTAAGAAATTTAGCATATAAAACTATCCAAAACTCAAATACTCCATAATCTCCATAAAGCAAGAACTTGAAATTTGAATAAAACTCAAACATTGCAATTCAAATAACTAGATTGTCTCGTCTCAAGGATCTCTCCATAATCAGCCACCACACACACTCTACTCAGCACCGCCTCGTCGTCCTCCTTCAGAATTGCTTGCCTTTACCTTTATCTGCAATAAGAGGAAATGCATCTATAAGCGAAAAGCTTAGTAAGTACTATCTAGCTCACAAAATCTCGAAATGTGCAAACATGCTTCTAGAACAATATGAAAATCATATGAGATACTAATATGCTTGAAAGAAAACTAAGAACATGTATAATCTCAAAACATGCATACTCAAGCAATAAATAATCTCAATTTACTTTTCTTGGCTCAACTTGAAACTTTAGCTATTCTTTAACTTTTGAAAACTTTCTGAAACTTTCGAAAACTTTGCTAAAGCATATACTTGAAAATAATAATCACTTGGATCCACTGAAGACGTAAGTACCATCTGATGCGCGTTCCCTAAAAGGTTGGGGTAGCGAGCCACCAATCCTAATAGAGCAGACCTTGGTCTACCAGGGCCAAGACCTTGGAATTGGACACCTGGATTTCTTTAACGACGCCCTTGGACGCCGGGTACTGGCCTTATAAAATAAAATAGCTTTTCTTTCTTTTCTTTCTTATCTGTAAATGCCTTGGCATTTTCTGGAGCACCTTGCGTGCTAAAATCCCTAAGTCTTGACTTTTGGGGATTTTCTTAAGGCCTTGGCCTTCTCTTTTCTTATCTTTATCTTCTTTTCTTTTCTCATAGCTTTTCTTGGTCCCTAATCTCATATAGGGTGCTTATCAAACATATACAAGCATATAAAAACTAAGATCACATGCAAAAACTAAAGCAAAAAGGAAAAATTCTCTTTTAAAAACTTTTAAAGGAAATTCTCGCGGTAAAACCGCCTCTTACTGCAGGTGAGCAGTACTTACATTGATATCTTGGACTTACAACCAAGATTGAGGTCTAGAGCTCGGGAGAAACTTAAGATCTCGAAGAATTCTTCACGTCTACGCGTCCCTCTCGTCGCGGGGATCCCGAATATAGGATTATTTCTTGGAGAAGGGTCTCGGCCGGCCCTCTTGACCTTGGTTTGCGTGCGCACAAGAGAGGAGAGGGAGAGGGGTCGGCGCAAGGGGTGTTGGCCGAAGGGTTTGAGAGAAATCCCAACTTCTCTCTTTAAGTTTTCTATTTATACACTTAAGGATCGGATCAACTTAACTCCAGCTTAAATATACATCATTCTTTCCTTTTCTGTGCTTGAAAGCCTAGCCCAGCCGGTTGGGCGCTTGTGCTGTTCCGTGGAGGTCGCGGGTTCAATCCGCCGGCTGCACTTAAGCTGTTTTTTTCCATTTTTGGCTTTATTTTCTTTTTTTCTTTTTTCTTTTTCCAAAAATACCAAACGGACTCGGAAAATTCCATAAAAATACTCTAAAAATTCCTAAAAATATCTAGAATATTTCTAAACCATTTCTAAATAATTCTAAGGACTTTAAGAACTAAAAATGGAAATTTTGGGGCGTTACAAACTTGCCCCTACTCCTTGGCGTGCCCATAAGGTGGGCGATCCCTTGATCGTCGGCAGATCAAGCCTCGGAAAATCCGGATAGAATGGAACCTCCTTCTCGGTGGAGTGACCTCTCCACAGCATTTCAATCAAGATGAGGATATTAAGTACAATGAAACACAAAGGAAGCTTACAGAGAACATAGGACAGTAAGAACATAAGCGAACTCCTCACCGAGCTCCACTCAGAACAAATCTCACGCAAGAACTCCCTGGACTTCGTGTCTTCTTGCTGATGGACTCGCCAAGCTCCTTGTTTCTTCTAAGTGCTCACATCGCAGAAGCTTCAAGATCAGAATGATGAACAAGAGATGGATCCAGTATTGTTGCAACAGAGAACCTCACATCTCTTCATCGCCAGTCAACACTTAATCTTCTGCCGATCGCCAGGTCACAGGTCACAGACGCTCCTCTGCAGCAAAGTTCACCAGCTGCTCATCTGCACTAGCCCAGCTAGACCTGACCTCCTCTGGACTCACTGAACCCACTCTAGTCGAGCTCCAGGTCATTAGCTCCTCAGCCGTTGCAGCTAGCGCCGGAAGACGTTGTTTCCTGCAAACGAAAACCAGCCAAACCTGCTCAACAGAAAGCCTCCCATTGACCCTCCTTGAGTGTTTGAATCATCCCTGTAAAGCCTGCACATTCTAACAAAAGCTTAGCAAATGCATATCAAATAATATCACACAATATCAGTAGGTAGCAGAGAAAACGCAGACGCGATCAGAAGTCTGACAGCGATTTCGAAATAAAGTTCAGCTTCTGATCGGTCATCGGACCGATCAGAGAGGACCCTGATCGGTCACCAGACCGATCAGGTTAAGTCCTGACCGATCGGGCTTCGGCCTGATCGGTCCAAAGTGAGAAACTAGAAATCACGGATTCTTTGTGATCGATCACCCTGACCGATCACAGTTCGTGGATCGGTCCCCGGACCGATCCACAGTCTGATGGAGCCTTCTCCAGCTTCGGTAGGCCAAAACCCTGATTGGTCCCCAGACCGATCGGGCCACTCCCTAACCGATCAGGATCCATCCTGATCGGTCATAGTGAGGAGCTCGCGACATTTGATTGGTCAGCCTGAACGATCTGAGGGTCTCCCTGATTGGTCACCAGACTGATCAGGAACCCTCCCTGATCGGTCACCAGACAGATCAGGAGACGATCAGTAGCCCAACAAAGTCACTGTATGCTCCCTGATCGGTCACCAGACCGACCCAGGCAAGATCAATACCACTCTAAATCAAGAGAACGGGCCTCCAGCCTTCTCTGACTCATGCTCAGTCCCCCGGACCAAGACTCCATGCCCAGTTTCACTCACCAGGACTTCAACCTAGCACTCCAAGCTAGGACCTGGCTTCACTCATCAGGATTTCAATCACCTAGCTTCCCAAGCTAGGACCTGGCCCTCCAAGTCAGGGTTTCATCAACCTAGCCCTCCAAGCTAGGACCTGGCCCTCCAAGCCAGGGTTTCATCAACCTAGCCCTCTAAGCTAGGACCTGACCCTCCAAGCCAGGGGTTCATCTAACCTAGCCCTCCAAGCTAGGACCTGGCCCTCCAAGCCAGGGTTTCATCAACCTAGCTTCCTAAGCTAGGACCTGGCCCTCCAAGCCAGGCTTTCATCACCTAGCTTCCCAAGCTAGGACCTGGCTTCACTCACCAGGCTTTCATGCCTAGTTCTCGACCAAGACTTAACCCAAATTCGCTCAACCAAACTTAAATCGTTGTCAAACCCAAAACAACAATCGGGCCAGATTACATCAAGAGAAACCATGCCGAAGTTAGGGTAGTGCTCAAGGTTGTCCAGGTGAAAGGATACCCTTATCATGGAGGGCTCTCTGGACATACAATCTTGAGCATCTTCCCTAAATGGAGATTGATCCACACAATTCATTCAATCAACACAATAAGTAAGCATACACTCATGCAAATAAAAGTAAACATTCATTGAAGTGTTACATCACACAGGATATGCTGCAAATTATGTCATCAATCTAAGGACATCAACAAACCATAGAGTATACATCAAATACACATCACTTCTATTCCCAAATCCTAGGAGATGCGGAGATCTACTCATTAGACATGGAAAGATGCATAAAGACTCAAAGAAAAAAGCTTCACAATCAAATGGAGAAAATAGATGAAGAAGTTTATCCTTAGTGATGTAGAGTCTTCGGAACCAATCCAACCATTACCAGAAATGGGGGGAGCGTCGGAGATGTCTTGGGTCGGAGAAGTGTGGTGGAGCCTACAGATAGTTCCCCACAAAGAGGGAAACTTCCTACCTAAGCGAGAAGCCTCCAAAAGGGGAGAAACCCTTCCCTAGAAAAGAGGCACGGGATGTACCATGTGGCACGACCCTGTCGTGGCAGTAACTGATGAAGAAGGCACGGGTCATGCCATAGGGAATGACCCTGTTACGAGGGATTGCATGGTCGTGCCAGGGGGCACGACCTCGCCTGGAGAAGTGCACGGGTCGTGCTTGTTGAGGCAATCTATGGTCCGGAGTGACCATGTGTTTTGATGTTTGGGCAAAGTGTTTAAGTTAGATTTTCCCTTGTGATCTAATATGTGTATGTGAGTATGCAGGATATACAGATTACACATATGGGCTTAGCTGGATGTCTTCGATAGGGTGAAGGATGGCATGGAGACAAGCTGGAGGCTTGTGTGCACCCGAGGGACCTTGGATAGCAGGGATGATGAGTCGAGGAGCGCGGACTTTAAGGCATGCGTAAAGGATGACATGGAGACAAGCTGGAGGCTTGTGTGCATTTGAGGGACGGGAGCCGAAGACGAAGAGGGCGCGAAGGCAATAGTCAAGGCTGTTGGTGAAGAGTCAGCAAAGTCATGAAGGGACGAGAGCCGAGGGAGGAGGACTCTAAGGGCAAGCTTGGGAAGTGGACTTCGAAGGGCACACGTGCAGGGTGGCATGGAGGCAAACCGAGGGTTTGCGTGCGCATCCGAGGGACGATAGCCGGAGGAAGAAGACTTCAAGGGGCAAGCCAAGGGAGTGTACCTGAAGGCCCGCGTGGAGGAGGGTCGTTGGAGTGAGGGAGAGTGTTTGTATAGGCTGGGCAGTCAACTGGTGATATAACAGTCGACTGTCAGCACAAATAGAAACTCACAGTAGGCTTTTGACCCTGGACCAGTCGACTGCACTAGGGGCAGTCGACTGGCCCAGTCGATTGCCCTGGTAGCACCCAGAATTCAAACGTTGGGTGTCAACGGTCGAATTTGAGTGGGGGCAGTCGACTGGTGGCGGCCAAATAGAAGGTAAGTCCTATTTAAGAGGGCTTCGTTTTGACTAGGATCTTTGACCAATTTGGTCTTGGTTAAAGGCCAAATAGTAGTCTAAGAACTCAGATATTGTCGAGGTATTGTGGCGAGATTTCTCCACCCATAAGGAGCGACAAGGGCTATCCGAAGGTCATCCGGGGAGTGATCCACCGAAGGATTCTTGGATTAGTCACCTGTAGGGGTGGATACCAAGTAAACTCTTCTTGTTAGCATTGGGTTTCTTATTGTTCATTGTATATTTGTATTGTGCTAACCTTTTTGTAGAGAAAGATCAAGAAAATTGCTATTCACCCCCCTTTAGCAACCATCAACAATCTAATAGTGCTAGGGGGCATGACCCAACCGTGAGAACTGCAGGAACCGTGTTTCCCGAGCCACCGCCTAGTCTTGCCAAGTCTCCGACTCTGATTTTCTCCTTTTTACGTTTGTTTTGCTCTAAAATGCTCCTTGAAATTGAAAATAGAAGAAAAGCAGGTCACCGTACAAGAAGGAGGAAATATGCTGATAAAAACTAAGAAAGAGACATAACAACGTAAATATGAATGGATAAAAGCTAGTGAATGAGCATGAAAACAAGGATAAAAAGATATCAAATCTACGCTCATCAATTGTTGATAGATTTTGATTCTGAATCATGAGTCAAAAATTATGCCCCTTTAAAATTCAATGATTCATATTGATTCGTTCATGCATGTGATGGTTAATTGAATTGTAAGACTTTGCATGTGGATTTTAACAACAACATCGTCATGAGTTTTAGAGGTACAAATGGGATGGGCTACCGTGGTTTGGCTGGGTCACCTTTTATGGAGTGACATGTACATATAGTTTGATTTATGGGGTACTTAATAATTTGTATTTGTACTCGTTATACTAATTTAATATCCTAGAAAAAGTCTTAGTCAATCAAGTAATAAGACACTGAGCAGAGAAAGTCCAAACAGGTCTAGATGACTCGATGTTTGGTAGGTAAGTTGAGATAAACTCCTGAAAGGAATGTAGTCAGGTCGTATCCCAGAAGGGACAAACCTAAGGGATTGATCCAACTAAAGAAACCAACGGAGATTTCTAAGTTGAGATATAGATAGTCTTAACTATCATACTTATGTATATTTTTTTTATCTATTATGCTAATTTTATTTTATAGGATTCTATCTATTATGCTAACTCTGTTTTAGAGAATTATAACCCTTTGAGCTTCAAATGCTCATAACTTTTTCTCATGACTTAGAATCAGGCTTTATTAGTGGGCATGCGTGTATGACTTAGAGATCTAGATTTGTTATTCAGTTGACTTAACCAAAGGAAGGGGTTCCGTCGATTGAAAGAGAGGTTCGGCTGATGAATCCTAGTAAAATCAAAATAGCAAATTTCGAAACATAACCCAAAAGGAAAAACTTGTTCTGTCAACCGATCAAGTTGATCAGTCGACAGATCAGAGGATTATTATGGCAAGTTCAGGCTAAATCAGAAAAGAAAAGGAAATTTGGTTTCGTTGACTGATAAGGACTGATTAGTCTACGAATTAGAAGAGTCTGATGCAACAGCCAACTCAATACATCGATCAGAAAGGAAAAGCTTGAGTTCCAATGACTGAAAGGATGGTTTAGTCGACGGATCAAGAGGATTTCAGATCACGAAGCTGGACGCGAACTCGGAAAAATGCTTTAGCATTCCATCGAAGGATCAGTAGGATCAGTCAATGGAACGGTAATTTCCAGAATCGACTCAGTTGGTTTTAGCTATAAAAAGGAGTTGTGAAGACAAAACTGGAAAAAAAATTCTATTGCTCATTTATGTCAGTGTTGCTGCTCCTTCAAGCTTCTACTACTACTACTTCAGAAGACTCTTTGACACCCTACGGTTCAACTACTACATTCCATTGTGGGTATATTTAGTTTATATTTGTACTTGCACTTATATTCAAGGAGATAGTAGGTTTTGTTACTATACTCCATCTTCATTGTACGAGTTCGCTTTTCTCCCAAAAGTTTCACGGGCCTTAGAGTAGGAGTCGGTTGGGCTTCAAACCAAGTAAAAACAAATGTGTCCTTGACTTATTTCCGTTGCTATTACTATGATCGGGTTTTACAAAAAAGAAAAGAGTTTTTTATCGACCGAGATTCACCCCTTCCCTCTATTAACATCTACGATCTTACAAGTGGTATCAGAGCAAGGTTGTTCTAAAAAGGCTTAACAACCTTTCAAACGTTTTTAAAACTCTTATCTTATTCTCTTGAAAAATTTCTCTCTTTACAACATTTCTTTTAATTAATATTTCATTCCATTGCACTACTAATCCCAAGACAAAGTCTTGGAAGATTCTTTTATTTCTTTGGAACAAAGAAAAGTGAGCACCAAGAAGGGTGAAATATCTACGACCCTCCACCTACATCAAGACGACTTGAATTACTGGAGGTGACCCATGGAATAATTCCTAGGTATGAAAGTCTCGACTATTAGATAACACTGAAGAATTAAACTGACTCGAGACTATGAGGCAAAGACAAAGGTAAGAAGCATATTATTTAATATTTTACCTAATCAAATTTTGATTATGTTAGGAGAGTATGAAAATACTTATGAACTCTGGACTCGGTTAATCGAGCTCCACGAAAACCCATCGAAGCTAGAAGATCAAGTAGAAACTGAATCTGAATCGTGATTCGAGTCCAAGGATGAGTCATCATCAAAGTCTGATTTAGAAGAACCTGACTAGATCAACTTCATGGCTTTGATAGATATAGGAAGAGATAGTTGGATCTGAGTTTGAACCTGAATCCGAGATGGCAACAATCATGGGGGAGAATCTTAACGACGGTTCAAAACATAAAATTGTAAATTCAAAAATTAAGAATATACAATATGTTTTAAATGCAGTGAAAGAGTGTACTAAAAAAAATAAGTGTCTTAGTTACAAGAGACGATCCACGCAACCGAAGGCAAAGGAGAAACCAATACAAGAAGTTTGGAAAAGAAAGGAGCACATCGAATCTTTCAAATGCAAATAGATGGGTCATTACAAAAGTTAATGCCCAGAACGAAGATCCAAGGATCCAAGGGGAGTAACCATAGTAAGTAAGTTTACTTTACATGAAAGTCCAATTTTTAGAAAACATGTTAGTAATAATGACTTAGCTTACGACTATTACACTAAACATAATTTTTTTGAAACATTAGATATGCATGCTCACGCAAACAAATTAATTAATTCAAATAAATAAATTAAGTTAATTCAAATTCGAACAAGGAAAATAATTTTTGAAAGTTCAAAAATTCAAATTCAAGTTTTAGAACATTAGAAAAAATAAATAAAATTCTGAAGAATAAAATTGGTAAATTAAAAAAAATAATTAATAATCTTATCATCTACAAAATCTAAGCTTGGGTTACAAGTCTAAGTCAAATCAAAATAAACAACTTAAACCAAATTATAATCAAGTATATTTTAATTATGAAACTAATCAATAAAGACGAATCAAAATCAAAAACCTAAACAAAAATTCTATGATTTAGGGGGAGACACCAAAGTAGCTGGAACCTTAAGAATATAACCTACCCATTTGTGTGCCTAAGACTAATTAAATTAGGGTTAGTTCTAACTTGTTAATGATCAAAGTTTAGTACTAGACCTAAGTATAGGACCAATTGCTCCCCTGGGTGAGAACAATTGAGATACTCTATCTAAGGAATGTTGTCACTTCTAACAATGTCCAAGTGACATACCATAACTTGGGAGTTTATTCAAGGAAGTTTGCTTGGAAAATCCAAATTTAGCTTAAATCAAACACAAGTTAAAATAACCCCTGAAACATAACCTAAATTCATCTCATAAAAATTATAGGATTACTTTGATTGAAAACATAGACCAGGTGAGACAAATAAACTAATAAAATCAAACTAATTAAATTAAGAGCTAAACCAAATTTAAAATTAAACTAAAAACTAAAAAGCGAACTAATCTAGATAACTAAGTTGAATCCTAAATTAATTAATTAACAGTTTCAATCAAAATTAAGTTTCAAAAATTAATTAATTAATTAATTAATTAAATTAATTTCAACTTAACCAATTTCAATCAAAATTAATTTAAGTTAACCAAGTTGAATCCTAAATTAATTAATTAACAGTTTCAACAATATTTTAATTCAAAACTAATAAATAATTAATCAATTATTTTAAATAAACTAATTGGATAATCTGAATTTAAATTAATTCAATTAATATTAACCTAATCCAACTCATGATCCAATTAATACAAAATTAATTTTACCTTAATTATTTTAATCTTTAATTAATTTTTACTCAAATTAATTTGAGATAATTAATCTTAACTTAATTCTAAAACCAATCAAAAGTAATTACTTGAATTACAACTAGATAATCAACTTAGGTTAATCTTAATTAATCAATTTAATTAATCTGAAAATCAATATAAATATCCGAACACCGTAAGCTTAATTAAAATTAGGAATTTGAAATTAAGTTTAAGAGCAATAATTCAATTAATTTCAACTTAATCAAAATTTAACTTAATCTTACTTTAATCAAATGAATTAACTCAAACTCAAATTTAATTCAAAAATTAATCCAAAGTAAAGATTAATTTTATCCTCACAAAACAATTGAGTTTAACTCATATTAATCAACTACTTAATAAGAACTAACTTAACTAAAATCCTAATTAAGTTATCAAATTCAAACTAATAACTTTCAATTAAATAATGCATCTCACAAAAAGGACTATGGATTATTGTGTTTGAAAATTTAGAAAGGGTAAGATGTTTGGAAAAGTAAATGAAAAATATGTATTGCTATTGGACATATATTTTCAAAATGTGTACACGATTGATCAACAACCAAGTTGGTAGATCCATTTCTAGACGCTTAGACATATAGGAGCAGTTTTTTTAAGAATGGGTTAGGTTAAGGGGGAGATAATGCCAACACAATCTCTTTTGAAAATATTTTTCAAAATTATGTTCAAAAAATATTACTCTCAAAATGAAGATATTCAAAATTAGTGCTTGAAATTTTTTTGCCCTTTTTGAAAATGTGTTTAAAACTATCTTTTTGAAACTGCATTTTGAAAATTTTGAAAAACTCTTTAAAAATTCTTCTAAAATCATCACTTCTCATTTGAAAAAGATCCTTTGAATATGTCTTGCTTTTGAAAATAGTTGAAAACACTTTTGCAAAATCATGCTTTAAAAAATTCTCAAAAATTATCTTCAAAAATCATCTTCAGATATATATTCTGAAAAATATGTTGAAAATTTCTTTGAAAATATATTTTAGAAAATATGTTGGAAAATTATATTTATCTTCTATTACAAATGATTTTATACCATGCATGGAAAATATTGTTTAAAAAATATTTTTAAAGCTTCTTGAATAAATTTCATTTTCAAATGGCTTTCAAAACATGTGGTCCTTTAAACTGAATCAAGAAATTGTTGGTGCAAAGAAGCCCTTAAGATTTAAGAAATTGAAAAGTAGATAGTATACTTTTTGATATATGCCAAGGGGGAGAAGAAAGGTTTATGTTAGAAAACTTAACTTGCGTAAAACTTGATTAGTTGAGTTAGTAATTATCTAACTTAAACATATTGTCAAACATAAAAAAGGGGAGATTGTTGTTGCAATCAATCTCTAGGGTTTTAATATTTGTTTGACAATATATTCAATGGACACTAGCCAGGTCAAGGTTGACTGGATGACTTGCAAAGGTGAGAGGACTTAGAGGAGTAAACTCCAAGCAAAGGGAAAACCCTAGAGGAGTGAACCCTAGGTAGTGAAATGATTTAGAGAAGTGAACTCCAAGTAAAGGGAAAACCTTAGGGGAGTGAACCCTAGGTAGTGAGAAGTCTTAGAGGAGTAAACTCCAAGCAAAGAGAAAACCCTAAGGGGAGTGAACCGTAGGTGATGAGAAGTCTTAGAGGAGTAAACTCCAATCCAGTCTAACCGAAAGGTTTTCGGTCGACCATGCGCACTAGCGGATTTTGGTGAACCCAAGTAATAAGTTTGATTCAGTATTTTGCATTTATACTTGTTGTACTAATTTAGTATTGCAGGAAATGTCTTAGTGGATCAAGCAATCAGATAATTAGTAGAAAATGTCCAAACAGCTCTAGAAGACCCAATGCTTGGCAGATCAATTGATGTAAGCTTCTGGAGGTAGTACAGTGAGATCACGTCAAACCTTAGGCGTTAATCCAACTAAAGAATCCAACTAAGGTTTCTAAGTTGAGATCAAGACAGTTTTGACTGTCATACTCATGCATATTTTCTATCTATTAAGCTAACTTTATTTTGCAGGATTCTATCTATTATACTAACTCTGTTTTATAAGATCATGGCTCTTTTAACTTCAAAGACTCATAACCTTTTACTCTTGACTTAGAATCAGGCTCTATCAATGACCACGTATGCATGACTCAAAGAACTAGATTTATTGTTCAGTCGACTAAACCAAAGGAAGGGGTTTCGTTGACTGAAAGAGAGGTTTAGTCGATGGATCCTAGTAAAATCAGAACAATGAATTCTGAAATAGAACCCAGAAGGAAAAACTTGTTCCGTTGATGGATCAAGTTGATCAATCGATGGATCTGAGATTTATTATGGCAAGTTTAGGCCAAATCGGAGAAGAAAAGGAAATTGGGTTTCGTCGACTGATAAGACTGATCAGTCAACGAATCAGAAGAGTCTGACGTGGCAGTTAGCTCAGCAAATTGATCAGAAAGGAAAAGCTTGGGTTCCATCAAGCGAAAAGATGATTCAGTCGACGAACCAAGAGGATTTCGGATCACGAAGCTAGACCCAAACCTGGGAAGATATTTTGGGGTTCCGTTGATGTATCAACAGGATCAGTCGATGGAACGAAAATTTCCAGAATCGACTCGGTGGATTTTGGCTATAAAAAGAAGTTGTGAAGACAAAGCTAAAAAAAATTTTGGTGCTCATTTCTTTCAATGCTGCTGCTGCTCCTTCAAGCTTCTACTACTACTCTGGAAGGCTCTTTGATAACCTACGCTTCAACTACTACATTCCATTGTTGGTATATTTAGTTTATATTTGTACTTGCACTTATATTCAAGGAGATAGTAGGTTTTGTTACTATACTCCATCATTGTACATGTTTATTTTTCTCTGAATGGTTTTAGAGAGAAAAACTATATTGATTGCCCATCGAAAACAATCAAGGATCGCAGACCTTGGAGTTGGAGTCGACTGGGCTCCAAACTATGTAATATCAAACGTGTATTTTACTTATTTCTCCTATTATTACTTTGATTGGGTTTCATGAAAAAGAAAGGAGTTTTATCGATCGAGATTCGCCCCCTCTCTTGACATCTACGGTCCTACAGTTATATATTACTTCCTTTAAACTGCTAGACTTCAACGCTTGTTTGTATTTGCTACAACAGCATCGAAAAAATATTTTGGAAAATGAGAATATTCTATATTAAAAAATAAAATATTTTTGAAAAGATAGTGTTTTCTACAAATATAGTATTTTTGAAACTTCTAATAGTTCTTTTAATTTGAACTTCCCCTAAACCTGACATAGTCTTAGGGAGCTTGTTGACCACAAGTTGATCTTCCTCTGAGTCATAGGATTTGATTCAAACGAAAAGAATTACATGATATTATTTTTTTCTTTTAAATTTAAAGTAATTAAAAGACGAATTGTTTTTTTGATTGGGACTCCCCCTATGCCTGACACAATTTTTGGAATCCTTGCAGATCATAAGGAAAATTTCCTATATATCTTTAAAGTTTATCCAAATCATAAGAGCATTATTTAGAAGAACATTTTTGAAAAATATAATAATTTTTGAAGAAGTATTTTTCGACAAATATTTTGAAAGGTATAATAAATTTTTAAAGTAATATTTTTCGAAAAATATTTTGAAAGCCATAAATTTTTGAAATAATATTTTTACAAAATTAATTTTTTGAGCAAAAATCATTTTGGAAGAGAAAATAATATTTTTGAAGGAAATGTTACAAAATATAAAATTTTACAAAAAGACTGACTCTTCCTGAACCTGACACCTTCTGGTTACCCTTGTTAACTACAAGGAACTCTACCTAAGTATCTTAAGGTACTTTAGTGTTAACCTAGAATGTTTGTGTCTAAGTGTAGGTCAAGTAATTTTCAAAAAGATATATAATTTTTTTTAAATCTATTTATAAATACACACAATCATGCATGAAATTTATTAAAATATTATTATATTTAATCACTATTTTGAAAATAGATTTTAAAGGAAATATTCTAAAGAATTTTTGAAAACATTTTAAAAATATTTATCAATTGACTAGTCCTTATCATCTCACCCATTCTAAGTGTTGAAGTACAAACAAGTATGGTAGCCTTATGAGTGTTGTGAGATGCTTGATCAATTTTTCTCAATTTAATTTTATAGATTGTTTGACCTTGAGTTAGATTCAAGTTTAACAAGTAGTAATTTAAAAGTAAATTTCAATAATTGGCTTCTAGGTCTTGGCGAGGCACAGCGGCCTTCTTGAATACCGGAACAACGACCTTTTCCTTAGACAAAGCCTTTTAAAGAAATGAGACTTTCAATTTACTCTTTGAGAAACTCTGGTCTAACTAGTCTAGGATATGACGGCGTAGCTTCGACTAGTTCCACTTAGCTAGGTTGACCAGGTCGGGTATGTAGGGATCTATAGGAAAAAATATTTATAAATCACAGCTAAAATAATAGATCCCATGAGCGATCCATGTGAAAGAAAACTCATACAAAGTTAATTTACAAATTTCTATCGTATAGATATGCCTTTGGCGCGTGCCCTTCGCTTATCCCGCTTTCCGAGGTATGCCGGACCTCTTGCACGTTCAAGTGTCCGTGACTCTAAGCGTATCCACATGAACACAATCTCTCAAGCTTCAGAAAAGAATCGCCTTTGTGGTGCTAGCCACAAGAGGAGATTCACAAAGCAAGAAAGAGAGGGAGAAGAGGGTTTTCGGCCAAGAGAAGGAGGGGAAGGAAAAATGACAAGTTCTTTATCCAAATGACAAGAAAACTCTTTTATACTCATCTCATGAATATGAAGATTTTTTTTGTCCCTTTAGCTTACCTCTATTAATGCCAATAAAAACTCAATTAGAGCACATTTTCTGTAAATGTGCTGGAGTCCTGGCAAACGTACAAGGTGGTGGAGTCTTGGCCGAAGTCCAAGTTGGTGGAGACTTGGCAAAAGTCCTAGTGGGTTAAGGAGTTAAGTAAATCTGCATAATGTAAGTAAGGTGAGTCATTGGAGGAGTAAATTCCTGTGAGGACAAGTCTCAATTGGGGACTTTAGGTGCGGTCCAACTTAGAATCATTTTAGATCACTAAGTAGAGGCCTTAGACTAGATCCTAGTCTTGGGAAGACAGAGTCTATTTAATGCTCATTTCATTTAGTCCATGTTGTATGTTTACTAACCTTGTTTTGTAGGGTATATTTTTTTTGGACTAACTTGGTTTTGTAGGGGGTTTTTTACAAAAGTTTGTTGGTGCAGGTAGCACCTAAGTCAAATCTGGGTTTTGATAATGGTAAAGGGTTCGGAAGTTAAGATGTTATTGTTGTCTAACGTGTTCACTGCGTGTGCAGGAAGAAGCCCTAGGTGCACTAGGCAAGCAGTCCTGGCAAAGGGCTGGGCAAAGAAGTCCTGGTCAAGGACTGGGCAAGAAGACCTGACCGGAAGTCGGGCAAAGAAGTCCTGGTCGAGGACTGGGCACGAAGTCCTGGCAAGGGACTGGGCACCGAAGACCTGACCGAAAGTTAGGCACGAAGACCTGGTTAGAGGGATTGGGAAAAAGTCCAACCGGAGGAGCCGGTTGGCAAAAGGTAAACTCTCCCGAGAGGTGTAGGTGAGGACGCATTCCCCGTCGAGGGAACAGCAGGCGTCGGTTCGACCTAGGGTTCCATTTGGGAGACCCGAAGTTAGAACCAAGACAGCTACGGCTGTAAATATTGACTAATATTCTTGCTTTGTATGTTTTGGAACTAACCTTGGTTGCAGGGACCGAAGGAATGTGTTGTTGCAGCTCAGAACGTCCCAAAGGAAGGGGGCAGGCAACTGGGCTAGGCGCCCAGGAGGTCTCGGGCGCCCAAGGTCAAAGCCAAAACAGCAAGAAAGCAAGAACGCTTCGAAACCACACTGGGCTAGGCGCTCCGGAGGCCCCGGGCGCCCAATGTCAAAGCCAAACAAACCATCGAAGCAAATCTGCCACGAAGCCATTGGACGAGGTCAAGCTAGGCGCCCAGGAGGTCTCGGGTGCCCCAGTCAGACCAGGGGTCGAATCAAAGGGGATAAGCGCTGACCGAGCTGCGGATGGAGGTTCTCGCAGCTGAAGGCACGTGTCAGGCACCCCCAGCGAATCAGGCGCCCTCAGGAGCACTATAAAAGGGTGCTCGACCCCAAGGCTTTAAGACAACTGCTTTCTAACACTCCAAATCTTTTCGTTCAAACGCTATGCCCCGACACTTTGAGATTCCAGCGCCGACGACGACCCTCTGCTCCGAAATATGATCCACATCGGACGTCGGTAACGAAAAGTGTAGCTATTTTCATTTACTGAGATATTCTTGTACTTAAACTTGTAAACCTTTTGCGCGATTATAGAATTGCCCAAAGTAAATGGTCAAGGACCGTGGGCCTCGGAGTAGGAGCCGACCGCGACTCCGAACCAAGTAAAAATCTACTTGTGTTCCTGTGTGATTGATTTGTTTCCACTGCATTTACTCTTTTCTTAATCCGAAAAAGTTTTAACGATATTCACCCCCCCTATCGTTTTTCTCTATCCAACAAGTGGTATCAGAGCGGGAGGCTCAAATTTGGTGCAACCACTAATTTGAGAGTTTTTCGGATTTTATAAAGTTTTTTCGAATTTTTCTCGTTAATCAAGGTTGGTGCAACACCACTCGATCGCATTTTTTTCCTAATTATTTTTCCCGCACTACTAATCCAAGACCAAGTCTTCGGACAGAATTTCTCTTTTTTTTTGGTTATTTCAGAAATTACAAATGGCCATGCAAGAGGGTTTCAGCACAGCCAGACCACCACTCTTCAGTGGAGAAGACTTCTCCTACTGTTAGAGTCGGATGGAAGTCCACCTGAAAACTCAGGTGGATATGTGGATCATAATCCAATCTGGTTTGGAAATCCCCAAGAATGTTGAAGGAGTGGCACAACATTACTCAGAATGGGATGCCTCGGTGAAGAAGAAGATAGAGGCTGATGCAAAGGCAACCCAGACACTCCAATGCGGATTAACTAAGGAAGAACTGAACCGGGTGGGACCCTTCAATAGTGCGAAGGAACTTTGGAGTAAGTTGATCGAGTTGCACGAAGGTACCTCTGACACCAGAATCAATAAGAGGGACCTACTACTGAACAAATTGTACACTATCAAAATGAACGAAGGCGAGTCAGCAGCACAGCTCCACGCCAAAATCCAGGAGCTGATGAATGGCCTACACACAATCGGTCACAAGGTAGAAAATCGTGACCTTATCAGGTATACCCTAAACGCCTTCCCAAGAAATACTCTGTGGGCATCTATGGTAGATGCTTACAAGGTTTCTAGGGATCTTTCCAAAATTAAATTAGACGAATTATTTTCTGAACTAGAATTACATGAGCAGACTAACTGCACCTTAGCCGAGAAAGGTATTGCTTTTCTTGCAGGAAAACCCCAAGGAAAGGTGGCCAAGAAAAAGCTTCAACCTGCACCCGAGTCTGACTCAGACTCAGACTCAGAAGACAGCGAAGGGGATCGACCCAAGCTAGTTCTGCTAGCCCAGGACTACTACAAGGAACCGAAGCATCAGACCAACAAAAGAAAAGTCAGCCGAAAGAAGGAAGATCCAGCTGAACCCTCAACATCCAAGACCAAATCAAACGTGACCTGCTATGAATGCAACAATAAGGGACACTACAAATCGGAGTGCCCTAATCTAAAAGAAGCCAAGAAGACAAGAAGGAAGAAGGCCCTTAAAGCCACGTGGGACGAGTCTTCCTCCGAAGAAGAAGAAGAGGCCCCACAATCGAACCTGCTGGCCTTGACTGCTTCGGAAGATACCGACACCAGATCAGAATCGGAACCGAACGACGGAAAGCTCACAATTTCGGAGGACGGCAAAATAACTGTAAGTGGTTATTCTAAAGTCGAATTAGTAGAGTTAATAGCTTACCTATCTAGTAACTTGGCGAAAGCCAAAATCCGAGTCGAGTCCCTCCGACAGGAAGTAAAACTCCTGAAAGAGGGAGCTGACTCTAGATCTTTGACCGAGAAGGTTCAAGAAGGAACCTCTACTCAAGTTGAAAAGCTTGAGAAAGAGAACTCTTTCTTGAAAACTCAAGTCAAGGATCTTAGAGCAACCTTAGAATGATTCACTTCGGGTTCCAAGGGTCTTGACATGATCCTTGGAAAATAAAAGTCTGTTCTAAATCGATCCGGGTTGGGGTATCGAACCAAGTCTAGATAAAGGTCATACTATGCTGTATTGAACCAATCTAGGCCCAAAGTTCAGGCATGGGTACCCAAACTTTGCCTGAACAACCAAGCTGGACCAAACCAGTATTGGATCTCCAAGGACAAGATTCATATCTTGCCTAATCATTACCGTGACTTTAGTCCAGGGGGAGCCAACTTAAAAATAATTTTTATAGTTAGATAAATTCTTTTCTTATTTTAAAATTGCATGCTTGCTTGTTTATTTATTTTCTGCAAATTATCATGCTTAGACCTTGGACTGGATAGTTTAAGGATTAAAACGATTAACTAAAATTTGAATAACATAGTATTGGGTAGAGGTGAGATGATAGTACGTTAGGGAAGCCATTCTGGCGGAACTAGCCGAAGCTACCGATCCAAGACCCAAACTAGTTAGACCAAAATCCTTCAAGAAGTATCTTGATGATGGATTTTCAATAAAAGGCTTTGTCAAGGAAAGAGTTGATGATCCAATAAGGCTACGGCCAAAGAAGGCCTAGTGCCTCACCAAGACCTGGAAGCCGATTGTTGAAAACCAAATTCATTTTACTATTGTCAAATTTGAATCTAACACAGATTTCAATTAATCTTAGATTCAACTATTTTTTTAAAATACATTAAAGCATAATTAATTGGTTTTTCAAAATTAATTTAACTTTTCAAAATTAATCATGATTTTTCAAAATAAAATCTTTACGTCTATTAAAACCTGTCTCACAACACCCATAAGGTTAACGTGATTGATAACTATAGATTGGGTGAGACAGACTAGGGTGTGAAAATCAATTTAAGCTATCCTTAATTCTAATTGGATTCAAATCAACAAATTCTTTATGTGCAGGAACATAAAGATTTGGACCAATGGATGTTGGATAGCGGGTGCTCCAGGTACATGACTGAGGACAAATTGAAATTCACAAAACTCAAGTTCAAGAACCTAGGCTCAGTAGCATTTGGCAACAATGCTACACTCAAAGTCATTGGGTCAGGTAATATTGAACTCAAATCTGATTTTGTAATTAAAAAGGTACTATTGGTTGAAAATTTTAAATTTAATTTCCTTAGTATAAGTCAATTATGTGATACTGGCTATGTAGTTACCTTTACCAACTCTGACTGCCTGATTAGAAATTTACAAGACTCAGAAGTCATGCTTAAGGGCATTAGGAAAAATAATGTTTACACGATAAACCTACCCTTAATACCTAAATGCTTCTTAACTCAGTTAGAAGAATCAAACCTCTGGCATAGGAGATTAGGTCACACTAATCTAAGATTAATTTCAAAAATCACCCAACTTGGCCTAATTAAAGGAATACCAAAAATTAAGCACCATTAAAACATGATATGCGAGTCATGCAACCAAGGTAAACAAACCAGGTCTAATCACAAACAAATTCAATTAGACCTAACTCAAACCACACTTGAGCTCCTGCACCTTGACCTATTTGATTCGCATGCAGCCAAGTCACAAGCGGAAACCGGTACTGCTTAGTAATTATCGATGATTACTCTAGGTTTACTTGGGTTAGGTTCCTAAAGACTAAGGATAAAACCCTAAACCTGTTTACTGATTTTTGTAAGATAATTGAAAATCAAAATGATACTAAAATCAAAAGATTTAGGAGTGATCACGGGGGAGAGTTTGAGAATCAAAGGTTCGAGGAATTTTATAGAATAAACGGGTATATTCACGAATTCTCATGTCCTAGAACCCCCCAATAAAATGGGATAGTAGAACGGAAAAATAGAACCCTAAAAGAAGCCGCTAGGACCATGCTCAATGAATTCAACCTAGCTAACCAATTCTGGGCAGAAGCAATTAATATGGCTTGCTATATCCAAAATAGGGTCCTAATTAACCAACGACATAATAAAACTCCCTATGAATTATATTACCATAGACTTCCCAACCTACATTACCTAAGGGTCTTTGGGTGCAAAGTCCATATCCTAAACACCAAGGACTACCTAGGTAAATTTCAGTCTAAGTCAACCACAGGGGTCCTCTTAGGGTATTCAATAACAAGTAGAGCCTACAGGGTCTACAATAAACAAACTAACAAAATTGA